>CM026201.1:11111038-11393538 GCA_014839995.1 Xenentodon cancila | reverse complement strand
ATGCTGTGGTGGCAGTGTTATGAATGCTTTCGACGAGCCCTCGTGTACGAGGGGCTGCTGACAAAGTCCAGGTATCTTCAGCTTCCTGATGAGGTACAGTCCCTGCTGAGCTCATCTCACTCATCTCATCTCACTGTTGTTGCACTGTTTTTGGCCCAGTTGAGGCTCCCTAGAATATGCAGGCTAATGAACTTGTGGTTATCCATCTGCTCCCTCACACTCCTCATATACACATATATGCATAACATATTTGGGGCTGAGCCAGCAGCCCTGTAGTCACTGTGGGCTCAGAAGAGACCTTCAAAATCCAGTTGCAGGTGGGTGCTGGTATTCTCAGGTCCGCCTACTTCACAGTGAGCTTGGTCGGCCTGACTGTATTTAAAGCAGAGCTGTAATCCAGGAACAAGGAGCCGTGCACATGTGTTGGGAACGTCAACATGTTGCGAAATGTAGTGAAGTGCTAGAACCACTGCATCATCTACTCATTATTCTTTAGTTTGTGATTGGTTCTATCCCCTGACACATCCTCCTGGTGTTGTTGTCTTTGCTGTAGCAGCTTTCAAGTCTCTGGGTGTGAGTTCGTCGGCCAGTCTTGATGGCATTTTGGAGTTCGGCTTGTACAGCCCAATGTCTCTTGACTTGAGATTGCTGAGATGGGAGCCCCTGAGATAAACACCACAAAGGATCTTTTGTGGCACCTCAAACCTGATACAGCCTTTAGTTTTAACAAGAGTCTAAGTAATTCACGTAGTATTTCACCTCAAGCACTAATCGCGTTAATATAGACCCACCCAGTATGCTGCTTCTAAATTAAAGAAAAACCGGACAGGCAGCAAATTTTAGTAGCTTGGCAATCAAAGATGACAGGATTCAATAAACGCCCTTTATGTATTACAAAAAATGTGTTTTCGAACTGTGTTTTTTAAATGCAAATAACTGATGTCATGTAGGTTGTACAATAGGCAGGATTAATGTTGACACAGTGGCGTGCGTTGGTTTCCAGTCCGTTTAACTGCACATCCCTTGAAGCTGATGTTTAACATCTAGCACAGCTGTGGGTTAAACTCAAAATGTTGTGGTAGAAGAAAAGTAGAAATCCAAGAGAAGTAGAAATCCAGACACATTTACCCCTGCACTTCTTCCACTGTATACACACTTGTATAGAGGACTGCATTTTGCATATGTGTATGTATGATTTCAGCGGGTGTGTACAACCGGACAGAGGATATGCCAGGCAGGCTTCGTTCGACATGCAAACGCATGATTGTAAACAAGAATACTGCTATCGATGGTTTACAACCCTGGTCTGACAAGAACGGAAACACGTGTGAGTGAATGAATAATGCACACGTTCTGGGAGTTCTTCCACGGAATAACGCACCTTCTTCTGTTGCCAGATATGTAGATTTCACACAGGTTCAGGGTGGAAACAGCTTTCAGTTAGCAATCACGTCACTTTCCTCAAGACTAATGTCAGTGTCATTATTTATACTCAAAAACCCTTTAATGAAGAGATTATTTTAAAAAAGTCTCTCCGGTTATCAGTTTTAACTGTTAAACTGATCAGCATCTGTGTTGTTTTCTGTAAGTGGCATCTTCTTTTTTTAATTGTTAAGCTGGACCCAGACTATGGTCTTCTGTTTCCTACGATCAGTTTTTTGTTCTGTTAAAAAAAAAAAAATTAAGAAAATAAACATCTTTGACAGTTTGAAAGTGAAGGCATCCAGTCAGTGTGAAGATTTGTGGTGGTGTTGTAATGAGAATCAAACCAGGCCACTTCTGTGTTTATTTATTTATGTTTATTAAGAAGAAAAGCAGCAGTGGGGTACTGGTAGAGTTTAATGCCAGAACTATGACTAAATAAATAAATAGTTTACACTACTTACCACCTAACAATAGATATTGGGATGTAATTTCAGAATATTCTTTGAATGGGCCAATAATATTGGTTTCTTTAAATTAATAAATACTCATACCAAAAGCTTTTCTTGGCAGACGTGTTGAATTCTTATCTTGTGATTTTTTTTTTTTTACACAGTTAGAGGAGTTGTATTACTATTTAAGATATACATCCTCTGCAGGGCGTATTAAAAACCCTCACAACATGCCAACATATCTTGACTTATTGTGCTCGTCAGAAAACCCACTCAGCAGCCCCTCAAAAGCTTGATCAGCGCACAATATTATTGATTAGTCTGCACAACAAAGTAGCAACAACACAATGCATCTTAACAGCTAAACTGCAGGCTGGAGCTTTATCTTTACTGTACAGCCGTAATAACACTATCAGTCCTCCAACAACCCAGAAACATATCTTCCAAATAATTAACCAAAATAACTAACAGAATCAGGATTTTTCTAGGTTTTTTTGTTTCAGTGTATTAGAAGAAATATTTGTTGTTTTTTTATTTTTTCAGTTTAGAAATATTGCAACATAGGATTTGTGTAACAGTTAACCGTGTGGGTCTTGAAGGACAGAAACAGAATCGGTAAGCTGGGTGCTGATGTCGTAAGCATGTAGAGGGCCTGCCGATACCTCTGGAGCTCGTCTTGCTTCACACACGTGCGAACTCAAGCAGCAAATAGATTTCAAGTGTCACCTTGGCTTGGAAGCAGTCCAATGGAATATTTTTCCTCTTATTTACCTTTAGAAGACAGTCCTTTAGGGGTTTAATAGATGTCTGTGTGTGTGTGTGAGCGGGGGTCAGAGAACACAAACTAAATAGTTTGCAAGTGAACCAGGCAGAAATAGGTTCTTTTGCAAGAAGGTGGTGACTCCTTTCTCTGTTTATCTCTAGAGAAAATGTATAGACCGTAAATACCTTAGATGCCAAATGGTACAAAGCTATTGGAGGAATAGGATAATTGACAAAACACTATAGATTTTTTATATATTCTTTTCTAAGTATTTGATCTTAACAACATTGGTTTCTAATAAACTGCTTCATGAGTTGGACGTTATATGTCTGTACATAACCAGAATCTAGTTAATTCTTGTGCCAGACTAATTCTTGCCACGTTACTGATAACCTCCAGAGAAACCGGGGTTTCCACCAGTATTAATTTAATGTAAATTCGTTATAACCATCCACTTATGATGACAAAACTGTCAGCATCACACGAGTACATTTGACTCACGAGTGGGTTTACATTCTGCTCTCCAGTCATAAATAATGACTTAGAATAATAGTGGCGTCTGGAGGCAGTCAGGCGTGTCACGTACCTTTTTGTTCTAACTCTAAAAACAAACAGGCCAAACTCTGAAGTGTAGGTTTATTCAACCGAATGTAATTTAAATGCAGTAAAATGCATAAAAGGTTGATGCATGTTGGAGTAACAATAGACAAAATGGTTACAAATCCAACTTTCTATAACTCTGAGGACCTCTGAGGACCACTTTGGCAAAGCAGCTGCTGGTACAGCCTCTTGGCTCCAGCGCTGTGAAGATTAACTGATGTAAGCATATGACTGTCTCAGGCTCTTCAGGTTAGGACCACTGTTGGTCTGCACTTTTTAATTCAGGACACAGTTCGTAGTTGTTTTAAAAACTTTTAATGTATGTTTTGAAAGTATTCCATGGATTGTGCGAGTCAATTGGCAGCCACAGCTTTAGCAGAAGTTATTGTCCAGCCATTATGCGTCACATGACAGTGGAATGTACCAGATGTTTAATCTGAAAGATTTTTAGCTCTTCACTCCAGCAGAGTTGAGCTGGTTAGGGTAAAACCTGTAGACTAATAAAATGAGAATGTGAGAGAATGTGATACCTCTCCTGACAACCACGGCAAACCATAGGGAGCTCTTGTCTCTATGCATATCCAGGTTGCAAACTCCCAACTGGCGTTTACAATATATTGTAACAGATGGACACAGGGGAGTGTAGAGATCAGTAACTCCTTAGAAAATGTAAACAAATGTCCTCTGAGGGTTTTTTCCCAGCCCATTTATGCTTTATCTATGATGTTGACTATGAAAAACAAAAGTATACTTTTTATGATAATCGTTTTCATTTGATTTATTCACGAGCAATAATAGTATTTCAACCATTCTAAATTGAATGTGTTAAAGCCATGTTTAAATAAGATACATACGTAGATACATAGACATAGCATGACAATGGTATATTTACATTTTTGAGGGCTTTCTGGCCTAAAGCTGAAAAAAGAGATTGGTGCCACGTGCCTACAGGCAATGAGTCTACACTTGTGCCACAATAAACTAAAGGCAAACTTAAAAAAAAAGCACAAAAAAAAACAAGACAAGACAAAAAAAAAGTGTCTCTAAAAGTTTTGTTTTCCAGACTGCTTTTGCCTTACCCTGCAGTAACTTCAGGTTGTAATATTGTTGGTATTACATTTGATCCATGAAGAAACTGACCTGTGGTTCAATAGAATATAATGAACAGTGATATACAATTAATCTGAGCAAATCCTCTCATTGACTCTGGTCGATGCAAATCCACTCTGTACAAAATGAAAAAACAGAAGAGCTAAAGCAGTGCCATATTGCACCAGAGGCTGGGTGGTTATGGAAGCGTCACCTGCTGTCAGCATCAAAGATCTCCAGTGTTTTGAATCTTCTATATAACCCGCTCATTTAAGATTCAACTGAAGTGTTATCTAAAAATACTTGACATTATCGAGCGAGTAAGCAAACTAATTAACAAAAAACAAAGCTAATGTCTAACCAGTGGGATAGGGCATTCCCTGGACATCTGTTTGGTGAAGTGTCCTGAGGGGTAGGCCTGCGGAGACCAAAGTGTGGCTATTTATTTTGGTCGCTGCTTCACTTGTGTCTTGGTGGACAAAGTCCTGTGCAGAACAAAACGAGCCAGTTGTGCCAGTGGGAACAAAAGCAGTTATGCAGAACATAAAAACCCCGTAGGCATGGGGAGTGTAATGACACTAGTGTATAAAATGTGACATTTTCCTTTCTTACTGAGGTTTGTAAATTAAGAAATGAGACTGTTTTCAAAGGCAGCAGTGTCTTTGTCAGTGTCCCTTTTGCTCCTTCACACACATCGAACCCCACATAAGATAAACACAGTTTCAGAGGAAAGGCCTGAGAAAAGACAGATTGGAAACCTGTGCTTTTTGTACACAGAGGTCTTCTTCCTTTGTAGCACTGGACTCTGTTTAGTTGGCAGGTATTGTGACAGAAACCAAAACTTAAGGTCCAGACTGGAATGCAGGAAATCTTGTGTTTACACATCCGTCACTGTCCCGGTTAGTGTAAATGTTTAGCTTTGATTGTGCTGTGCATCACAATGTATCATAGGAAGTTCAGGCTTGGTAAGTTCTGAGAGCTTGGTTTCTATACTTCTTTCATTACAAGAAAGCTATGTAAACAAGAAGATAATAGGTTCAAATGCAGTTAGAATAATTGGTATTTCTAATAAAATACAGCTAAACAATGACAAAGTGAGATTAAAGCAGCGAGGAAACTGCTTGCATGTATTAAAGGCTCTTATTAAGAAAAACAGGCTCTTTCTTTTCTTTTTAATTATTGTTGGATAGTAGAGCAGTTCTGCCTGTTATATCAACACTGTGAATATATCAAAAGACCTTGGCCATGTCTTTGTGGAGCTCCTGAATGGTTCATGCCATATTGGGTCCACTAGTGCCACCAATCACCAAGCAGCTTCTCTTTCAACTCTTGCTTCTTAATTATAACAAATTATGATGGAATCACCCTAATGAGCATCTGATTTTCAGGTTGCCTTTGTATATACCCTTGTGCCACTTCTGTCTCTACAAAAGTGCTCAGAGACTACATCCTCCACCAAAGCCACTTTTGGGGAAACATGGTCTCAGCTGCAAGCAAAGCACAATTGCTAGCATTTGTGACGTCCACATTATCCATCATGGAAAAATCCTTCAGGAGTTCATGTGGTTAATATTCTTATAGAAACTGACAACATGGCTGCGTGCTACAGTGAATATTTAGGAAATGCATTTAAAACAAACTAAGATAACCTATTGGAGACCCGGTTGAAATGGGGATATAAAGGATATGATTTAGCTATGGTAATCTAGAAAAAGAAAATCTCACATTCACTTCTTCAATTAAAGTGTTTTATGGCATCTTGTATGGGCTTTTAGTGTATCAGAAGGCAACAGTGTTCTCCCAACGCAATGTCTTCTGATACACAGGCTTGTTGTCAAAATGTGGGAAAAAACAAATAAAAAAAACATCACCTTTCATAGAATACGATGATTTTGGTGGATGAAACAATTACTTCAAGTCATAGATGAATCTGAAAACCGGTGAAAACGAATATATTCTGTACTTAATGTTGTAAGCTCCAGGTTCACCCACCAAACTCTCAAACTGCAAATATGTCCCAGGTCTTGTCAACCAGCAGAACTTTCTCTTCTCTATTTGAATTTATAAAAGTTAAAGTTTGAATGTAAAATGCTACAATAATTTATAGCACCTCTAGTGGGACAGATTGTTATTACAAGGTCGGACCATCTCTGCCCCTCAGCACAGCATTTGTCCACAGAACAGATGTTAAACACACAAGTGTTTAGATGAGATTTTTACAGATTTTGAAGTCTAAATTCTTAGCTTGCTGTTTCAATAAAAAAAGATATTCAAATTCACAGCTTTTTTTTTGCCACTATTTGCTTTCTGTTACCTTTATCAGCGGCCACTGGTCTTGCCTTGAGTGATGCCAAAAGGCTGCGACAACCAGAAGAAAAGAGCGTAATCTTTTTTAGTAAAAAAGGGTACAATCTTCAAGGAAAATCAAGAAAAAGTTATTCTATAAATTGTTGTGCTTTGTACTATCAATCCATCCATTGTCATCCGCTTATCTGGAACCGGGTTGCGGGGCAGCAGTCTAAGCAGAGATGGCAAGACCTTCCTCTCCCCAGACATTCCTCTCTATGTGTAGGAGCAGCGACTCTACCCTGAGCTCCTTCCGAGTGACTGAGCTTCTCACCCTATCTCTAAGGGAACGCTCAGCTCAGGGAACGCTCAGCCACCATGCGGAGGAAAGTCATTTCGGCCGCTTCCATACGCAATTTTGTCCTTTTGGTGATGACCATAGGTGAGGATGGGAGCATAGATTGACAAGTAAATCAAAAGTATTGTCTTTTGACCTAGCTCCTTCTTCACCACAACTGTCCAGTACACTGACCGCATAACTGCGGACACTGCACCAATCCATCTGTCAATCTCCATCTTTTCCTCACTCGTGAACTAGACCCTGAGATACTTAAACTCCTCCACTTGAAGCAGGACATCTCCACCTACCCAAAGACGGCAGACCACCTTTTTCCGGTCGAGAACCATGTCCTCAGATTTGGAGGTGCTGATTCTCATATCAGCCGCTTCACACTTGTTTGCAAAGCACCCCAGCAAATGCTGAAGGTCCTCGCCTGATGAAGGGAACAGGATAAGATAATCTGCCAAAAGCAGAGATGAAGTCCTGTGGTTCCCAAACTGCACCCCCTCTGGCCCCTGGCTATGCCTAGAAATCATGTTCATAAAAATTATGAACAGAACCGATGACAAAGTGCAGGCCTGATGGAGTAGTCAACTCCATGACAATGTCCCCAGTTAAGGTAAGTAGCCCCCCACCCAGACTGTAAATGGTGTTGGCAGAGTACTTTCTTTCCTCCCTGACAGAGGGCTCAGCCAGACATTTCCAACAGACCCTCACAATACGTTTGGGTCTGCCCAATCTGTCCAACTTCCTCCTCTGCCAGCGTATCATACTCACCACCAGGTCGTGATCAGTTGACAGCTCAGCCCCTGTCTTTACCCAAGTGTCCAAGACATACGTCCGAAGCTCTGATGAAACGTAATCGACCCTTTAGCCTATGGTGTCCTGGTGCCACTTGCAATGATGTATACCCTTATGCTTGGACATGGTGTTCGTTATTGACAGACAGTGACTAGCACAGAAGTCCAGTAACAGAGCACCGCTCGGGTTCAGATCGGGGAGGCCATTTCTTCCAGTCACGCCCCTCCAGGTATCACTGTTATTGCCCATGTGAGTGTTGAAGTCCCCCAGTAGAAGAATGAAGCCCCTAGTCGGAGCGCTATCAAGTACCCCATCCAGGTACTCCAAGAAGGCTGTGTACACTATACTGCTGTTTGGCCCATAGGTACAAACAACAGTAAGAGACCTTTCCCCAACCCGAAGGCGCAAAGAAGTAACCCTCCCGTTCACCAGGGTGAACTCCAACACATGGTGGCTGAGTTGGGGCGCTATAGGCAAGCCCACACCAGCCTTCCTCCGCTCAACCTGGGCAACTCCAAAGTAGTGGAGGGTCCTGCCCCTCTGAAGGAGCTGGGTTCCAGAGCCCAAGCTATGCATGCAAGTGAGCCTGACTATCACTAGCCGGTACCTCTCAACCCCCCCGCACAAGCTATGGCTCTATTAAAAAAACTTTTGCCAGAGTTTTGGTCCAGGGATTGGGCCATTGAGGTACCCAGCCACAACTGCTACCCAAACTACATTGCACCGGCACCTCATGACCCTTCCTGTGGGTGTTGAGCATACTAGAAGGTGGGCCCACGTCCTGTTTTGGGCTGAGCCTGACAGGGTCCCATTGGCGAAGACCCAGCCACTAGGCGCTCACCTTTGAGTCCTAACCCCAGGCATGTCTTTAGTATAGGGCCCTGGTGATGTCAATCTGTGTGACTTACAGTCCTACTTTGTACTATACAGTTTTAAAAACCCAGAAGTAATGAAAAGGTTTGTATAGGATACTATTCTATTCTGTTGTTGTTTATATGATTCACAGCTTCTCAAGTATAGATGATGATTGTGAATTATGTTAATCCTTTCCTTCTCCTTCCTTAAGGCTATTATGTGTACATGTACACATTTTCTTAGTGATTGTTCTATTTTAACTATTAATCTGTTGGCACAAAATATGAAAAAGCCAAGCAGGAAAGCAAGTCGTGATGATAGTAGACACATGATGGGCTTTTGGGCTCATGGATGACACGTTGTTGGACTTTATTCTTCTCTATGATAGGATTCCTGTTTCTTTATGTTCAGTAAAAGTCATGCAGAGGCAGAACATCAGTGGTATCACCCTTACAGTCTGGATTTAGCTCTGGGGAGAACCAGTCACACTTTACAACCCAACTACGAAGCTATCCATTTGTGCGACTCACTTTGGGGAAAATGTGGACTCCTTCCTCTTAGCACCAATATAAGTGAGAACATGAGCGCACTTCTCACAGGCTGAATAGTCTTGTGAACCATAACCATTACAGAGTACGATTTATAAAATGCTTCTGTGGAATTCAGTGGTCCCAGTGATCAAGAAGTGCTGTTTTTGTTGTTTAAGTAAAAAAAAATGGGGAAACAAAGGCTTCAGTTCCAAATATAACTTCACATCATCTTATTGTTGTGGACTTCCAGGTTTTTTCCAACTTATTATGTGCCACAGAGTTTCTTGTTGTTTATATTCTGCTTGTTTCAAAAAGCACCAACAAGAAACTTTGAGGATGCCTTTGCAAACAAACTATATATTTTTTTATATCCCCACCTCTGTTCATCTTTCTCAAAGCTATTCTCTGAAGTATGAAAGAGGACACAGTGTCCTCAGGATCTTGTCAGGAATGGGGTTTGACAAACCCAGAATCCTCACTTGTCAACAGAAGTGCCAGCCATCATCAGCTTGCAGGAAATACAATATGATAGGCGCATGGCCTCGTAATGGGTGGCGCTCCCAGAGTGGGTATATGGGGAGACATTTATTTATGACCCTGCTCTGCCATCAGCCCTGCCAGGGGAAATGAACTCCTCTGCAGAGATAAGTGCATGGATATATACACAGTGAATTAAAAAAATCTGGTAACTGACAACTTGCCTTTCTCTGCTTGTCTGATCATGAATTATTGACATACAGGGTTGTTCTCTTGGTACAAGCTTACTCAAAGCTTTTAATTAACCAGCTTTTACTCTACAGTTTTATAAACAGTCAAGTATTTGGTGGCAAGAATCTGTGGAATTTCATCATCGGATTTTTTTACTTTCTAATTTGTGTGTCTATGTGTGTGCTAGGTCCGTTAAATGGGCTCTTAAAGACCCAAGTGTTTCCATTACACTTGCAGATCAGCCCTCTCTTTTAACCTTCGGTTTAATGGGTCTAACCAAGGATTAGTTGCCACTCATCAGCAAGGTTCATCCACTTGCACTGCTGGCTCCAGATTATTCACCCCCAGTGGGAGAATGGCAAGAAAAAGAAAAGGAAAGAGGTGGAAGAGAAGAAAAAGAGAGCATGCTGTTGCAAGACTGACTACAAATCAGACAAAATCATTTCAAACATAATGACCAACGTGTCAGATGTTTAGCTTTGGCTGTGAGTGTAAACACAAGAAGTAGATGAGAAAGCTGGAGCTCTAAATGTCAATGATGAACGGATGTGACAGAACTATGATGAAAAAGAATGAACAACACACTTTGTCAGCCAAATAATCTGTTTAATCAGAGCCCATATGTAAAGTACTCCCATTTTAGGGTAAAGTAACACATATACAGATAGCTGGAATGCCACAGCTGAGTCAGTTGTCATGGTCATCATCCTTACTAGACAATATCCTAAGGTGCAGGCTTAGGCCATAACAATGCAGAATAAGGTTCTGACTCAGCATTTAAGCCAAAAGTAAAGGGCAAATGCCATATTGAAATATAAAATTACTCTATATTCAGTTGATGAGGCTATGAAATAATGATTTTTTTTAAGGGTTTACTGGGAGATAGATTCATTTTTATAGTTCAATGCTATCCTAAGGCAGTAGTGCATCATTTAAGGGTGAACACTGTCATACTTCTGTTTTTATTTTATGTCATTTCAATTCAAAGACCCTGAAAATAACTTGGCACAGCAATTATCATGATCTCTGGAAAAGCTCACAATACATAACAAAAGATAAGCTAATGTATAGAAAGTAATTATGCTGATGATGACTAAGAAATCTCTATGCAAAGAAATATAAGTGATGCGATGTGCCCACACAACAGCAGTTCACACACAGCATACACATGATGCTGACTTCAGAAAAGCAGAAGGTTTAGTTCATTTCTGTGCTTCAGGCTACTCTATCAGCTTTGCCTATAATTTTAACATTTGGATGAGGCTTTCTATAAATCTAAGCAAATTACCTGAAGTTCTCTTTCCACACCCACAGCAAATAATCTATTGAATGCTTTCATGTCACAACAAAAATATTAATCATAGAAGAATCATTAGACCTATGGCTTCTCTGTCTAACTCTCAAGTTTTTTGTGAACAGGTTAGCACTTTGGTGCTTTTGGCCTTGGAGGTGTGGCTTCAGATCCAGGTCTGGACAAAGGACTTTTTAGATGATTTCTTTCAAACTCTCACTGGCTTCTATTGGTTTTTCCATTCCATCTCATACCCATCCGTTGATACTGCTATTGAATAAGCACAACTTACCTTCTTCCAAGAGCACTTAGACAACTCTATACCATCTCAGACACAAGGTTTTGGTCCTTTTCATCTTTTGTTCAGACCACACAGGATCTATTTCTTACAAAATGCGCATGAAATATTGATTTGTCTGACCACAAGGCATGTCTCCTAGATGCCTCTGATCCCATGTTCATGCTCCTTCTATTTTAGCATTTTATTGCCTAACAAATGTTTCCTACAGAAATCCCATGTCCATGTGATTATATTATATATCAATGAATGGCAGCTGTTGATGCTGTGCTGTCTGAGGGATGAGAGATCATGGGTGTGCAGCTTAGGCTTATCCCTTCCTTTAGCATTTCTGCAACAATCACAATTCCCAACCTGGAAACAGATTGGTTTAGCTGTAGAGGTGCGCTGTCCTTTCTCTGTAGCATCCCAATTTTCCCCACTTGCATCAATCATGCTTATATCCCATAATGCAATCAAAGACTTAATGGCAAACAGCCCAGCGGCACAATGCTGATGCAGTACATTTTTCTTGCTGGCATAAGTGGACACATAAATAAGTGAGTTAGGATAATCAGTGCGCAGGGACGCTTGTGGCTCGAGGGATATATGTGTTTGCATGTGTGTGCATCTGTCCACGTCATCCTAATATTGATCACATGTACTGTTGAAAGACCATGTTGGGCAACCTGTTTGCTACTTTGACGGGTGTCCTTGGTGAACTAATTCCACTTGCACTTCTTTGTTTTTTTACTTCCCTTTCCATCATCAAGATTCAGTGCCTTTAAGAGCTGTTCATGTGGCAGGTGTCCTATGAGATATGTAAAAAAAACCAAAGAGAAAGGTTAAATGGATGTAACCTACCTCTGTGGCCCCCTATGTGACTGTGCGAGTTCACAATTTTAGAACATAAAATGAATATAAGCATTTGAAAACTGTTTTCAAATGCAGAGTCCAAACTGTTTGGTGGAATTGGGGTCAGGTGTCATCTGTTGTCTGTGAAAAATCACCGAATGAGCGAGATGAGCTGCTGTGTGGCACACAGAGGGAGGAATGGTAATCACTATTCAGAATGCAAAAGCTCTTTATTATAGGGATACACCGCAATGATGCAACTCAGTCTTGCGTGAAATTGAAGAACTGACAAACCGTGTTTTCATCTGCCTTTTTTATTTGTCAGTTTTGCACAGCCCAGTAACTTGTTGGACCGGTCACCCATTAGAGCTGAGAGACAATGTTATTCTAGTTCCTTTTTTTAGTCAGACCTGAATTTGTCTTATTGCTCTGGAGGAAGCAGGTGATTGAAACATACTTCCATGACGCCTGAAAGCTTGTGTCTGCGTCTGGAGTGTCCTCGTGAGTCCCCGTGACTTGAATTTCTGCACGAGACGACACATATCTGGCAACGGTCCAGCGGTTCACCGCGTCCCAGCGGTTATTTGCAATGACAACTTTGCTTACACTACTTTGTGTGACTTGATCTCTAAATTACAGTATAAATCTCAACCAACAACATCTACCTGGTTAAGATGAATGTATCTTCGGCTTCTGTAGAAAAGTTGTTGTTTTTTTTTTTGGTTCTGATGTTAATTTAGTTTTAGTTTATTGTTTTCAGTGTCTGGATTCTTACTATTCAAATTTTATTTCAAATCAATTATTATTATACATATATTATCTTTAATTATTATCTATACATATAGCAGTATGTAGTACACTTTATGCATCAAATTTAGTGTCTTGAATTTCAGGAATATTCTGCAATCCCGATCTAAAAATGTTTTGACACCTTAAAATGTAAATAAGAATTAATGCAATGATTGCCAAATCTCATGAACCCATACTATTTTCACAGTAGAACATAGAAAACATATTAAATGTTGTTAACATTTTATGAAAATAATTAGCTCATTTTGAATATGATGGCAAAAATACATCACAAAGCAAATTAGGACATTGGCAGCAAAAGCTTGGAAAAATAAGATCCAATAACAAACAACCAAAAGGAGATCTTGTAACTGATCAGGCTATTTGGCAAAAGAGCATATTAGGAAGGCAGAGTTTCTCAAGATCAGGCTGCCATCCACAAATGTAGGTTAAAACAAAAAGATCCAGGGATGCAGCTGGAATCCTGTATCAGACACGGTTGTCACAACATTCCTCCCCCTCGACTCCTGCAACAGGGCTCTGAAGTTCTCGTACAGTGTTGTTAAAAGAAGAGGGGAGATCATACAGTTGTACACATGACCCTGTCCCAACTTCTTTTAGATATACCGCTGCCTTCAAGGTTAAAATGCTTATGTTTTTTGTTACGATTTCCTCAGATTTAACATTTTAAATGTTTTCTATATTCCACTGTAAACGATTTACGCTTTACATGTCCTAACTTTTTTAGAACCAGGATTGCACTTTGTTCCCAAAACCTGAAGACCTATTTCGTTGTAGTCTGCAGCAGTTTTCTTGCTACAGCTGGAGGACCTTTGGTAGAGACGCACATGGAGTTATTGATTTCACAGACTTCAGTCTGAAGTATGTGACTGAAGTCTGTAGAGAGCGCCGTGCTGATATGCAGGCACTGTTAGACACAATGTAAAACGTTTCATTCAACAAGGGTGCCTGTCTTTCAGATACACTGCTTTTTTATTTGTTTTCTTGAAAATGACATTTTTTTTAGCTATCAGAGGCTTATCAGAGGTTACTCTGATTCATGTTGATGTTCTAATTTGAACATAACGTCCTACCAAACCTGCTGCACATTTATGCATTTTCAGGCCCCCTTTATCTCTGGGATAAACATTTGGTACCTTTGCGTGTGTTTTTAACAACATGCCAGGTTAATGTTGTGAAACACAGTATTTCATGCCACATCATTGTCTTTTTCTGACCATTGCATACTGGGCTTCATGTGAACAATGGTCTCACATGGGAATAAAACCTCTCTTTAAAATTAATTCCTGCTAACTTACATCGCAACCACCATTCACACTTCTAGAAATGGAGTCTGTCACTTGGCCATAAGGGACTGCTCACTGCCAGTGTCAAATCTTGCACCACTGTATCATAGACCTTAGGCTAAAAGACATCTTGCGTATGTTGCAGAGATCCTACTGTGAAAAACAAAACAGCCATGCAGCAACGGTCAGCTTGGCTTCCGTATAACTATAGTCTTTGACCCCACTGATATAAACAGTGATGTTTCTCCAAATCCTACAATTAGTTTCAGAAGTATTTGAGCAATGCTGTTAGGATATTACCTTTATTACCTTTATGTTACTGTAGACTTTTAGCTTTAATTTAAGAGGTTTCACAAAGCAAAGCACCTCCATTTTCACCGTCTGTTGCTGTTTCTTTGTGAACCTTTCTGCCTTCAGGTTTGTCCTCAGTCACTGTTTTCAGTTTGCTTTATTGAGCTGAAATCAGTGTGTGTGTGTGACAACTTAAGGATATTCCAGTTTCTTACCTTCGAAAAAGTGTTACTTTATTTTGCAAGTTTTTTTAAAACCTCTTTTATTTTTACCATTACTATCTATGAGAACTGAAAAGCACCATCCTATTAGTTTTAAGTGAGGTGAGGTGAGGTGAGGTGAGGTGAGGTGAGGTGAGGTGAGGTGAGGTGAGGTGAGGTGAGGTGAGGTGAGGTGAGGTGAGGTGAGGTGAGGTGAGGTGAGGTGAGGTGAGGTGAGGTGAGGTGAGATGAGATGAGATGAGATGAGATTCTATGTACATGCATACACAGTATGCCTTATTGATAGAAGGTTGTGGAAATATGCAAATAAATAATAACTAAGTATAAATAGGACGTGCACATATACAAATGTACACATACCCATATTCATATTTTGTAGCATCTGGCTGAATGAGAGCAGAGTATAGACCTTTACACCTCAAAATACATCCTGCTATTGCTGTCAGCAGTCTCATCACCGATAACCACCTGTCCACTGACAGCAGCACAGGCCCGTACCATAACGCTGCCTCCACCATGTAGACACATGATGTGTCTGCTTATGATTCCCATGTCCATAGTTTCCTTTTAACATCATTCTGACAGGAAATCCTAGTTTCATCTGTCTTAAGACTCTAATTCCAGAACATTTCTTCGGTTTTCTGGATGAAACCGTTTAAATTATTTTCTTGAATGGTACCATTAGTTTGCACATATTCAGGACTCTGTATTTCCACTCATGAAGGTGCCTCTTGATTTTACATTTTGATAGTGGTATGCCTACTTTCTGCAAGTGGAGTATTATTGACTATATTGGAGTATAGTGGAGTATTTTGAACGTTTTTTTTTCTTCACCAATGAAGGAATTCTGTAATCATCCATTTTGGTTGTCTTCTGTGGTCTTCCAGACTATTCGCTGTTGTTCAATTCATCTGTCTTTTCTTTCTTTTTAAAAATGTATTTGTGGATTTAGCCACACCAAAAGCTTTTCCTCTCTGTCTTATAGATTTATCTTCTTTTACCTTTTTTTTTTTCCAGCCAATGATGGGCTCCATTACTTACATTTAGATTTCCATATTGGTAGTTAAAGTCACTTAAATTCAATTTTATTTATATAGCGTCTATTATAATACAAGTTGTCTCTAGGCACTTTCCAGATTATTATATAAACAATGGTTTGTAAAAACTCCCCTTCAATAGAAAGAAACCTTGAGCAGGACCTGGCTCATAAGGGGGGAATCCTCCTGCTGAAGGGGAGGAGAGGCACAGATATATTGTCTAAAGTACAAAAGAAAAGATATGGTATATTAGTAATAATTATCCGTTAGCTGGAGAACCAAGACTTCCATGTATATATGACTGATACTTGGTTAGTTGGTGGACTACAGAGAGACTATATAAACAGGTGTAGACAGCAGACACTGGGGTGGTCAGAGGGTGGGACTGCAGGTCAGGATGTCAGCAGGTATCCAACAGAGACGTCTACACAGACAGGTGGAGGTAAACACTGACGTAGACCCAAAACTGGAGACTGGTTCCATAGTAATGGTGCCTGATAGCAAACCTCTCTTTGAAATTAACAACATTAACCTGGAGGCCCGTCCTGCAAATCTACATTTGGATACACTAGAAAAAACAAGTAAACCTGCACTCTGAGAAAGAGTGTAATGCTCTTAACAGAGCTCTCCAATCAAGGCTGTTCTGGACTTTATAGACAAGTAATAACATTTTGAAATGTATTCTGAGTTTTATGGGGAGCCAGTGGAGGGAGGCTGACACAGGAGAGACGTGGTCTGTCTTGCTGATTCTTGTCAGAACTTGCGCGGCGGCATTTTGAATCAGCTGGTAGTTCCAGTCAAACAGCTGCCAGTGCAAACTCAGTGCCTGATATCAACTCCAGACATTTTTTTTTAAACATCATTTTCATTTATCTTGAAGTAACAAATGAATGGACACCAACCGGCCAATCAACTTCTTGTCAGTGACAAATCTAAATACATACAAGCCTCTGAAAAAACAAGTACTCTAATTCATAAGTGATTAATGCCACCATTGTGTAAAACGTCTTCAATTAAAGCTGAAAGTACACCACTTTTACACCAACTTGAATGCTTTATTTCAAATCCATTGTCGGGGCGTATAAAGGTCAAATCATAAAAACGCTGTCATTGACTAAATGCATCTGTACCTAATCATATATGGCCAAACAACTGATTTGATCAAAACTATGTAACAAAGTTAATGAAACTGTCTAGTGAGGATACTTTCCATGAGCCAAACTTCCTCTGTGTGGGCACACAATGCAATAGAAACTGTAATATCAGCGAAAACGCATTGTAGAACATGGGGGTAAAGAGGTTAAATGTAATGCTGGAATTATAAGAGATTTATTTAGTGACATTGTACACAACGTTTAAAGCAACAATTTCCTTGTCCTCTGTTTGATGATCCAACTTCCTCTTTCCTTTGTTCTGTTTTCTGTCTTTGCATCTTATTCATTCCACTTTCACATATCCCACCAGACCTCCTGTCTCTGCACTGCACTCTCTACAATGCATGTGACCAGTTTTAAAAAAGTAGGAAAGGGAAGAACATTTTCTGGCCCCTAGCTATGCCCATTCTTCTAAACCGAAATAACCAAATGCACGAGGTAGACACACTTCATTACAAATACATGAAATTCTAACCTCCTGTCATAACGACTCAGCGGTCATTGCTTGGATTCCATATCCATGTGGCTGTACACTGCTGACCACTCTCACCAATGTCACAATGAGCGATGCAATGTAAAATATCAACTGCGCGGATAATGATGGGAGCACTCTGGGGCCCAGTTTCTCCCTGCAGGGTGGTGATGAGCCCCTGCCAACATGTGTACTCTTGTGCCGCTCTGGAACTCATTTTGCATTCAGTGAGAATTTGTCCCTTCTGTGCAGGTAAGTGAGCCCTTAGTTTAGGTTTTAAGATGTCTTACAAGCCAAGAAGGCAGCTTGATGTCAGATTAAGTTGCTGCTTTCTGATTCTACAGGAGCACATGAGTCTTAAAATAAGACTTATAAGTATTTCCATGTTAAGATATCAGTCTTAGCTTCATATAAAGGAATATTTTATTATTTTTTGAAGTGCTGCTGAAGCTCTTGCAGTGACACATCCCTCCTATTGGCAAAAAAACCCAACAAAAAACGCCCAAATAAAGTAACTTTAGATTCCTGCTTCACTTCTCTCAAGTGACAGCCCCATATTGCTTTAAGGCACTGTGTCAAACATCAGCAACAATGGTCAACGGCGTCTATAAGATGACCTCCAGGCAACTCAGACAATAAAGAAAGTAATGACCGAAGCTGTGTGGAAGAGTAACTGAACAAATGTAACCACTGACAATCTTGGAAAAAAACATTTATCATTTAACGTCCTTGCCTAAAGGGGGAACATCTGGACTAAAAAGTGTATAAGTTTATTTGTGTCGCTTTAATGACAGTGAATATGCAGTCTGACAATGGTGAAATTATTTAGGGACCAGCTCTGCTTCAAACTTGATTTTTGTTTGTTTGGTTGTTTTACAGTATCAGTATGATCAAAAATAGCCTATGTCAGCATGCATCTGTCCATCCATCCATCCATAAAGCCATCCATCTATTATTTATATCAGCTTGAATCCTGTTTAGGGTCACAGGGCCCTGTTGAAGCTTATGCTTGCTGTCACTAGTTCCATCGCAGGGCTGTATTTCAATATATAGTTGTAACTTTGCGCTCGCCCGAAATCAAGTTAGAACAATAATTAAAGCAAGACATTTTCCTATTGATTTCATGTTCTTACTTTGTTATTTGCTGGTTTGAGTCACCCTCAAGAGAAGAACCACCGGATGGGTATTGTTAAGGTGTGTCTAAAGATTGCAGGTGTGAATGTAAATGACAAATTGTACAAGATCAAGGCTATCAACAAGGCTTGGTCCAACCCAACAGATCCACGGCTCGCTCTTTTTAATGATTTTATGTTGCTGCCATGTGGCCACAGGGTTAGCACTTAAAAAATGTGCTATAAGGGGTCCTGGATAGCTCACTTGGTTAAGCAGGCCTTTCACCTACTGAGGTTCCTGTCCATGTGTAGCCAGTCCAAGCTCAAGTCCAAGCCCGTGCCCTTTTTCTGCACGTCTGCCCCCATTTACCGTCTCAACACCTTAAATAAAGGCTGCTGGAGCTACAAAATCCAAAAAAGAAAAAAAACTGTCGCAAAAAATATTCTGCACCAATGAGTATTTCTCCTTTTTATTCCTCCCATTATTATTAAACCCTCCACTGCTGTTGGTTGAAATACTGAAAGTGTGTCATTTGCTTCATTACCATCTATTTAAACGGATGCAGAAGCAACTAATACATCAAATCCAACAGCTATAGGTGTCAGATGTATAATTTTGAGCTTTTTATTTGAATATCTCCATGCAAAAGATACAATCACACAGTGAATGTACTAATAAGATGCTAAGATGATTCAGTTAATATTCCTTGTAATTATCTTTCAAGAAACAGCTCTTGAAAATAGTCCAAATGAAAAACAGCTTGTGATGTTTTAATGCAGAGTTTAATCTGAGACATCACATGAGCTATGGCCCCTATGATTCCAATGAAAATAAAAAAAAAACATGTTCAACATTTTATAGAGACAACTCAAGTAGATTAAAAGAAGATAGAAATAGGGAAGAGCTAACTTCTTGCCATCCAACCTTGGTGGTTGGGTGAAAAGGCAGTATTTGACGCTTGTTGTCATATTTGGAGGTAGAAACTGGGTGTGTGGACTATGAAAAGCACTAGCACTGTTATCATTGACTGTCTGCATGTGTGAGATGCGATGTGACAGCTGAGTGGAGCTGTGAGGGCAGTGATGAGTCCACAAATGTTAGCCCCAGGGGCCGCTGGGTTGGGAAGGGGTGAGTGGGTGACAGTGCACGCTGGGGAGAGCGAGGGTCGGGAGGTTATCAAGAACTGGCGAGGTCTGCAGTGCAGGAAGGGTTCTGTTTTCCCCACTTTGACCTCTATTTTAATGCCCGAATCGTACTCAAATACTTTCACAATTCACTATTTACTTAAAAAGCTTTGATGAGACACAGCTGAGAAAAAAACATGGAGACGATAATGAACTCATACTGAATCTAATAATCATCCATTCTGCAAAATTATCTTTTTATATTAAGGGACAAGGAGCTTGATGTCAATCATAAGTACATACAAGTCCATACATGCCAAGCTGTTTATGGGAAGCCTGAAAAAGATATGAGTTCAGTATTTATTTAGACTAGCTGCCCAAATGGATTCCAACTGCAGACATTCAAATATATTTGCAATTCTGTTAAACAGGCAAAAACTAATTCTGAATATCCTGCTATATCACGTGGTGATCATGCACGTAAAGGTACAGCCATACCCGTTTCAGCCATTTTTAGGATCACAGGGACACTGGAGCTTATCCCAGCTGCCACTGGTTGAGAAGTGAATTCCACTCTGGAAAGGTCGTCTGTCCATCACAAGACAAGCTGGGAAATGTCGATGCTAATTCATGTTGTATTTTGGCCTCCAATACCAAAGAAGTACAAATGTATAATAGCAAACAGCTATTGAAACAAGGTAGTAGGAGCAGATTGCGGATGGCATTAGCCATTAATCTTTCAACTCAGCCACATACTAAGGAACGCACACTCTCGGGAACATGCACATTTGTTTCATGCTCTGGGATCAGCCAAACCCAGCAAAGGCAAAACTAATCACAGATGCCACAAAGAGTGAGTTTGACAGCAGTGAGAGGGAAGAAGTATGTTTGTGTGCGCACTGCGGGTGTGGGTGGATTGCGGGGTGCCTTTTGCACGAGAAAGACAAAATCCCAAAAACCATTAAGCATTTTAAATAGCTGCACCAACTCCAACTCAGCCAGTCGAGCCCATTAATTAAAAAGACATGCCCTGTTGAAGCTCAAATGAAATCTCTCTCTTATTAACAGTAAGAGACGTCTGAAAGACTGATCTTTTTCCTGCAGCATGGTAAAACCACCTAATGTAGGCTGCAGATTTAATTCATAATTGGACGAGGATGTTTTATGCCAAGTAGAGAGAAATGATGATGGGTTAATCTATTCCACAATTTTGCCACAGCCCCCTTCTTCCTCTGCTTTACTATCCTCTAACTCAAACTCTGACTTGCTCACACAGTGTTTTGGCATGAGGATGATATATGCAGCTACATATACAGCCCTCTGCTGCAAAGACACTCAGGGAGTTCTTGTTTTCAGTAATTTGCATGTGTGAGCAGTTTCAAAAGTCTAACTTGATTTGTCAGATTGGAACTGAACTATATAGCTTTTCCTTTTTTACATTGATGATTGTGCTTTAGAAGACCAGTCAGTATGGTTCACGCCCACACTCGTACCCTTTGGTGTTTAGGATTACTAAACTGGCTTGAGGATTTTACCCACAAAGAGTAATGAGTCCTTTGATGCGATGACCAAACCCCGACCTCTTATGGTGAAACACGAAGACTTGTGGCAAGCTCCAACAGAAAGTCAATCTCTACAGCTCTTCATTAGAAAATGTCCAACTTTGCATCAGAAATAAACATGCTGGAATCCTGGTAAAAGATAAAATGGTCAGAATGTATTTATGACATTGCTTAATCTTATCAAGGACGCTCTACAAAGAGCCTTACAATAAGGATCTCATTCATTTACTAGAGATTAGATGAACCACACTCTACTGGTTTAACTCACATTTATCTGATTCCACTGCACATGTACAGGATAAATCTTTTCCACACAGCAGGGTTAATCATGGAGTCACATAAAACCATTAAGTTAGGCAGACCACAAGCATGTCTTAATAACATAAAAGCCTGGACAACTTCAAATTTTCAATTTCTAATATAAATGAAAAAAATAGTTATTGCTTTTAGACTCAAACACCTCAGAAACACATTATCTACTCATGGATAAACTCTGGATGAGACCACTTTTCTGTGCAATACTACTGTAACAAACACACAAAACAAGTCCAACAAGGCCAATTTTCTTTAGCTGTATTGTCTGAAATGAAAAAATTATTTCTCTGAATGATTAAGAAAACTGTCAAGGCATGTATTACTTCTAGTTTGGATCAGTGCATGTTCTTGCTATGTGGACTATGCAGATGCATGGGGCCCCATGAGCCACTATGGTGCCCAAATTTGAAAGTTCAGCTTCATCTGAGGAAAATTAAAATGACCCGATTAATGATTAATACACAGGGGCCGGGGCCCATAATTCCCATAATTGGCTGACTATTTATTTTATTCATATTTATGTGTGAGAATTTGTGTTTCAGTAGAAACTTGATTTGTGCTCTTGTTTTTGAAATTTAAAGTAAACATATTTTAAAAGAAGTGCTATTTGTTGACATATGGAGGTTTGTGGTTTTCCTTGTATTATCGTTTTTTATCAGTTGTCTTATGTTTATCAAGAGGTTATCAATTAACTTAGTGTTATAAATTTTATGTGAGAGCTTATTATGACTGTAATCCCGTTTTGCTTGTGAATTGCAATAGATTGTGGCATGTTCAAAGATCATATAATCAATCTGGAATCTCTCCCTCGCAGTTTGGCAAACTAGGGGCTTTCAAACAGTGTCTTGCATGGGGTCCCCACAAAGCTAGACATGACACTGAATTGGAATACTGTAAGTTCATGTTATTTGGATGTCTAAACAGCTCTCTGAAAGTCTTCAGTTGATCAGAAATGCTCAAGCAAGTGTTCCAGTAGAAGCTAGCAGGAGATATAATCCTTCTCAAATTTTAAATTCTCTGAGTTTGTTAGCTTCAGCTACCGAATTTGAATTTCTTTCACATATTAAAGGCTTTTAATGACCACGTTCTATTAATAATGTAAGACCTTATAGTTTAATATTAATCCAACAGAGCATACATGACTTTGAACCATCACTTTAGTTATGCTGCTATAGGCCTTGACTGCTCGGGAAACCCCTGGATGAACTGTGCATCTATTCTTACTCTACTCTCATTACTCCCCATATGTAGTGTATGGTTAGTGTTTTTTTTCTTTTTTTATGTCTTTTTTTTTCTGTTCTTGCTTATGATCCTGTCCTTTCCTTTTGTCCGAGAGGCAGGAACTCAGAAGCTCAGAAACCCAGAGATCTCTTCATATACACATATACAAACATACTTACATTTTGCACTTCCATATGTATGCGCATGATCTGGAGACTGGGGTTTCCATACAGTTCATTACTATTCTTTTTCTGGACACATATTTTTTTTATAAATTAGCATTTTTTTAATACTATTATACTAGAAGGGACTGTAGTGAATTGATTAAAAGTTGTACGGTGATAGTTGGTATAGTCTCCCAGAGATGAGTCAGCAAATATATATATATATATATATATATATATAAAATTTAAAAAAAGTTGCGCACAAAACTGAGTAAAAGGGGGGCTGCAACGGTATCTTCATATTATAAGTTCCATCTTTAAATGGGTACATCCTCTAAAAAGAAGCCAATTATATCCCCTCTAAATGGAAGTAGTAGTGTGTTTTCCCTTAGTCCACTGAAAACACTGAACTGGAAATACAGTATGCCCAATAACTCTGTAACCTCCTACATGACAAGCCTGTAAACTATGAAAATATAAAAGAATTACACTGTAACCAGTAGGCTGTGGTGAACCCCAGCTTCTCAAAAGCACTGCCTTCTTAGATAATTAAGTTTAATATATGTGACTGAATCATGGATGTTAGTCCAGCATATATGTAAAATTCAACAGTCTCATCTCTTTTTTCTAGTAACTGCTGTCAGTTTAAGAGCCCCCGTAAGAAACTTCACAGTACAGTGGGAATCGGAAGTTTGGGAACCTCAATATTTGTATAAATGTGAATAATGAAGCCATGGTGAGCTGAAAAAAATCTCCAAAAGACATAAAATTACAGATGAGACATTCCCTTAACATGTCAAAAAGAGTCAGATCTTATTTCCATCATTTACACTTTGAAAATAATGGAAAAGGGAAAAAAAGGCCCTGTTCAAAGTTTGGACACGCTGCATAGTTAGTACCCTGTAACACCCCATTTGGAAAGCTGAGACCTGAGTTAACCTGACAGGGTAATGGTTTGTTCTCAGTCATCGTTTGGAAAGACCAGGTGATGCAAATTTCAAAGGTTTTTAAATACCCAGACTCATCTGATCTAGCCCTAACAATCCGCACCATGGGTTCCTCTAAGCATCTGGCACCACTGGAGTTGTGGTACACTATTCAACTATAAAGCGAAACCTGTACAAATATAGACTTCATGGAAGAGTTATCACAAAAAATACCTCTCTTACATCCTCACCACAAAACTCTCTTTGGAGTTTGCAAAAAAAAATATGTAGACAAGCCTGATGCATTTTGGAAACAAGTCATGTGGACCAATGAGGTTAAAAAATAACTTTTTGGCTGGACTGAGCAAAGGTATGTTTGGAGAAGAAAGGGAACTGAATTTCATGAAAAGAACATCTGTCCAGCTGTTAAACATGGAGGTGGATCGTTCATGCTTTTGGGGTTATATTGTAGCCAGTGGCACTAGGAACTTTCGGGGGTAAAAGGAAAAATGGGTTTGATTAAATTCCAGCAAATTCCGGATGCTTACTTGACACCATCTGTGAAAAAGCTGAAGTTAAGGATAGGATGGCTTGTACAAATGGATAATGATCCTAAACACCTCACAATCCACAATGAATCACATCAAGAGGTGCAGGCTGAAGGTTCCACCATGGCCATCACAGTCTCCTGACCTCAACATAATTGAAAATCTGTGGATAGACCTTCAAAGAGCAGTGCGTGACAAACAACCATGAAATCTCTCAGAACTGGAAGACCTTTGTAAGGAAGAATGGTCTAAGATACCTCAAACTAGAACTGAAAGACTCTTGGCTGGCTACAACAAGCGTTTATAGCTGTGATAATTGCCAAAGGGGGAGGAACAAGGTATAAATTATACAGGGTGCCCAAACCTTTACCAGGGCCTATTTTCCTTTTCTGGTATTTTGAAAGTGTAAATTATGGAAATAAAACCCAGTTGTTTTTTTCTTGACATGTTATGGGAATGTCTCATCTGTAATTTGTTGCCTTTTGAAGATTTTTTTTCAGCTTCATTAGGCTTCATTATTTACGTTTATACAAATTGTGACCCGGTCTTCCCAAACTTATGATCCCCACTATATAATAATCAAATGCATGTTTGTGTACATAAAATGCGAACTACCTGTATATATGTAGCCCTGAGCTTTGAAAAGTGTGTGGTCCACATCAGCACTAACAGGAGCTAAACTGACAAACCACTTGTGGAATGCTAATAAAATACTTTTTTCTGTTCGTTTTTTCCAGTTTTAACACAGATCATTTATTTTATTTATTTCCCAATCTATGTACCTTCTTATATACACCACTGTCCTCAAAGGAGGTCAGGTTGGGGAGTCTTAGAAATGAAGGAGGATTTTTTGCAAACTTCTCAAAATTAAAAAACAAAAACACTAGTTCTCCCTAAGGATAAAACAACCAAACACAAGCTGAAGAGTTTTGTACTTCAGTGCAATAAGGTGTCCACAGACCTTCATAAAAGAGTCTCCTTTGAGGGCAGTAATGCTTATGTTTAGTACTGAGAGGGTACATGGTTTAAAAAAAAAGTAAAAGAAGTAATTTAAATTCAATTCAATTTTATTTATATAGCGTTTATTACATCGCAAGTTCTCTCTAGGCGCTTTCCAGAGACCCAGAACATGACCCCCGAGCAATTATTACAGTGCAGTTCATCATTGATCACGGTTGAAGTTGTAGAATCCCCTGTAAACAGAGAAGGTGGCCTTCAGCATCACTTACCAGACACATAGAGTGAAGTCTTGGTGCCTTCACACAATGATTCATGTGACAACAACATGTCACATGATGACTGGGCATGTGTGCAACTCATAGGTGACATTGGCCATTACAGCAACAAATGAAGGTTGGGGGAGACAAGTGATGACTCTTACAGTGTAAATGACCCCAAAAGAACTTTTATGTCTAGGACCCAACCAAAGCTTTTTAGAACTTAAGTAGTCACAAAAAAGGATCGCTAACTACCCCAAACTCAAACATTTCTTAAATACTAATAAACACAAACAAATTTAATTTTCATAGAATATTTGTACTCAGTTCATGGTACAGGTGAGTTGATGTCTCCTGCTTTGGCTTTTCAGCCTGTCACAGCTCCATCAGTGCCAGTGCCAAGTCTGCTGCAGGGTCATCAGCTGGAAGCCACCGTTGTGGATGTTTCACCCCCCTACATCGGTACGCCCATACCGCTGCCTTCACTAAGGTGTTATGTCCCACCCAATACCTTTCCTCTGTAGCCAGTGGCAGGACCTCCTTTTCCAGGCTCCTTAGTGATTTTCCTCCAGCTTGAATCTGCCTCCCTTACACCTTGCAGCAGTTGGACTATCATTTTGTTGAAAAAGGCCCCAACAACTGACCTCCACAGGGTAAACCTGTCACTTTCCACCCAGCCTCTTGGCACTCCACTGTTACGTTGAACTATGTCAGATGTTATCAAACTGACCATGATTCTGTAATACAAGTATGCCTTGAGGACAAAATAGGCTAGTCTGCAGCAGTGACACTGTATAGAATACAATTTCTGTAAATTATTGTTATGGTTTTTTTCATTTCTACATGTCATTTTAAGTTGATTTTTGTCAGAAAACATTGGAAAATAATAAGTCTATAATAAGTGAATGGAAACCACCTAAATAAACTCAGCATAATTACATTTTAAGTAGTAATATTTAGTTAATCTGTGTCTTAAGGTTCATTTGAAAGTAATACTTGAAATTAAATGAATATAATTTTAAACTAAAGGTTCCGTTTTGACATTGAGATGGGAAAACGGAGAATACCATTAAAACAAGTTACAACAAAGGTTCATTTGAATTTTTTAAAATGCTTTATAACCCTTTCATCGTTTTAGAAATGTATCCCTTCACAGTATGGTTGGGGTCCGTTTTGACCCAGGCTAAAACTTTCTTAATAAGGACTTGTTAGACAAACTTTTGAACTTTAAATCTATTTAGAATGTCTAAGTAGTATGTCCCACAATAACAAAGATACGATTGAGCCTAAATAAATGTTTTGGTAAGTCGGAATAAATGTTGTTTTTTAAGTTTTGCATTACTTGTTTAAAAAAAAACAACATTTTATCACACAATATCATGTCCTGCTTTTAAAACACTTAAAATCATGAACGCAATAATGATTTGAAAATATTTATTGCATTTGAATATTGCAAGCTGGCAATTCTTCTCTTGCAGCTGTATGTACCGGTTACTTTGTCAAAACTCTCCTCCCCCTCCTGTGTTGGAGTTAAGAATGATTTAACCTCGCTGTCACTCAGAAACATGTTATGAACTCCACACCACCACCACTCATCTAATCAAAGTTGATTTACATATATATATATACATATATATATATATATATATATATATATATATATATATATATATATATATATATATATATATATATATATATATATATATAAATATATATATATATATATATATATACACATTTTAACCTTGCAACAGATGTTAGTTTTCTTAAAGTGTGTGAAGGTGTGTGACAGTGTGTGTGTGTGTGTGTGTGTGTGTGTGTGTGTGTGTGTGTGTGTGTGTGTCTTTCACCAGTCCTCTTTGACAGTCTGAGCTAACATATTTTATTAACATTTGAATTCCTACTTCTGACAAAGCAGACTGAAATCATCGATATGAAACATGAAAGGACAAGACTGATAAAGAGGCAAGATAGTGATGGGGGCAGTTTTTGTGGTGTAGTGGTTGTGTGATGTGTACCAGTGGTACACATACAAATATAAATACATTCTAAGCATATATCAAGGAACCTTCTGACTTTTGGATGACTTCTGCTTCTTATGGACAATCATGACTCCTATGTTTTTTTACTATTTCACTATTTCAAGACCAGAAACAGCTGGTGTCTGTGAAAACCTGAGGTAATGTGGTGGTAACAGACAGTTCTTGTGACTGTCAGGGTCTTCCTTTGACCTCAGTCACCACTACCCCATAAAAAAATAAATGAACCAACGTGATTTGTATATTGGGCGGCACGGTTGCTCCGGCTTCCTCCCACAGTCCAAAAACATGCATACTAGGTTAATCGATCCTTCTAAATTTCCCATAGATGTGAGTGTGCTTGTTTGTATTTGTATGTGGCCCTGCAATGGACTGGCGACCTGTCCAGGGTGTACCCCTGCCTTTCACCTGCAATGTGTTTCACCACTCAACCTGGGGGAGTGATGGCCTAGTGGTTACAGAGGTGGGCTTGGGCCCACGTTCAAGTCCCTGGACTGGCAACAATGGTGAATCACTGTGGGCTCACTGTGGGCAAGGCCCTTATCTCCCGGGTGCTGGAAAAATAGCAGCCTACTGTTTCTAGTGTAACTAGTGATGGCTTAAAAGCAGAGGCATATGTTGGTCTGTTTCGTGAGATATACACTGACAAACATAATAAAGTTTAAGTTTTTGTTTTTTGTTTTTTTTAAGTTGAATGTGTCGGGATAGGCTCCGACAGACCTGTGACCCTGAGTAGGAGTAAGGGGGTTTAGATAATGGATGGAAGTTATAGATTCATTTTTTGAGTGATTTATAACTCATACGTATAATTACTCATTATTCATGCAAAGTAACAAACAACCAAAAGTAACAATAATAATGATAAAGTCCTTCACTCACAAGCTTGATGCTGCTGACTTCTACCGTCTCCATGCCACCACACTGAGAGTGAAAGGGCCCCTAATGCTTTCTCTTCCTCTCAGTGGGAGAAGGAGAGAAGGCTCTCCTCTGGCAGGTCACCCCAGCCAAGCTGACAGATGAAGACTTCTGGTGTGCTAAGGTTCTTTCCAGCACTGGTGGACCTCTCCGAATACCATCCTGGATATAGCAGACGTCACTGGCCTTTTCCGTGAATCTATGAAGAAACAAGAAATAAAAAGTCAATTTCTAAAAAGCAGTTCGCTCTGCTATTTTTTTTTTGTTTTGTTTTACAATATATTAAGAGTAAAATGGAACAAAGGAGACTTGGCTGAAAATACAAATGATGCTCTTTAATTAAATTTTGTCCTCTGAGTAAATGCCAAAGTAAGTTTTATTTTATTTTTTTTTAATCTGTTGCAGGCAAGGTGGAAGTTCAGTTTTTGACATATAGCCAAGGATCGCTGAACTGAAATGAAATAATTATCACATAATATAAATGAGCTATTATTATTATTATTATTATTATTGTTGTTGTTGTTGTTCTTTTTACTATTAGTTTTGTGGTTATTATAATTTTTATTATTTCCATGTTTTTTCTTGCAAATTACTTCAAATTCAAAATCTCTTTTTATGTAGCTTAAAAACATTAATATAAAATGCTGCAGTCAGGAAAGATAAAATTCATATGAACTACCAACAGCAACACTGACCTTTTAATAAAACACTCACATATCTTTTGCACCATATTGTTTATGATATCATGTATATGCAGATAATTCCATGCCATATAGGTTGTGTAGTAATAAAATTCAGTCAACTATGTTAAAGTCTCACTTGGATTAAAAAGCAGCAACTTGACAGAGTGAATCTGATTATCACTTGAGCTGAGATAAAGGACAGACGTAAACAGGCAGTTTACTGTGTTGAAGGAAATATTACACTCCCTTTGTCAGTAAGAAGCTGATCATGTCTAATCCACCAAAGTAATAACGAATACGCTAATAAATAAGAAATTTTGCATTTATAAAGAAATGCATATACACAGAAATAAAAAACAAGGTTTTTGTAAAATAGAGAATGTTGCAAGCATAAATATAGTCACCATAATCAGTCACAGTCATTGGCTGATTATTTTGGTTTTTTTTCTTCAACTAAGTTAGAGATTATACACGGGTAGATATATTTGTGGGCAAGAAAGAAATACATAAAATAGAGAAAAAAATCCCAATAGTCACACAAATAACTTGAAAATTTGATAATAAATAATACTTTACTGACAACCGACAAATGAAAGTCAGACATGGCTTTTGAATTGAGGTTCAACACAATTGTTTTAAAAAACAAACTGGACTGGGTATATTAGATGGAATGGTAGATGGAAGAGAATTTAAAATTATTTGACCAGTGACACGTTAAATTAAAGTATGTCCTGTCTTCAGCTTTAAAATCGTCTAGTCTGCCATTTCAAAGGGTGAAAAGTAGTCATTTGTTTAGTATTATGTTTTGAAGTCTTTTATGGAAAGGTTCCAACAAATTTGTTCATGTGTATAGTGAACACTAGCTGTAAGAAATTATTAAGGTAAAATCATAAAAACTGCACTGCCTGAGTTGTAGGTGAAGCATAAATAATAGTTCCATCAGCATAAAGGTGGATTAATGCTTGAATTTAATTACCACACTCATTTGCATATTCAAAAATCAGAAAGGGTCCCAAATAGGGACCTTGGGGAACAACTTTCATTATCTCAAAAAAAGTCACATTTTTTACCCTCCGCATCAACACTCTTTGCTTGATCTGCAACATTATTTCTGAACTAATTACCAGTCTTAGAATGAAACAAGCAACAGTGAGTTTATTCAGCATCAGTTAAAAACAAAAACAATGGACTCAAATGCATTGGAAAAATCTACAAATAAGGCAGTGCAATGCTGTTTTCATCCCATGTACACAAATAATAATGTGTTTATATCCAGTTAGGCTGGTAATCACATGGAATATATTATTATCACATAAAAGTACAGCTAACTGTATAAACCGTAGTGTAGCTACCGTATATGACTGAACAATAAACTGAAATTAAAGGTCAAGGACAAATACATTTATAGAGTCTTACAGTCTTACAGTTATTTGGATATTCAAATCACCATGTTTTTTTTTGTTGTTGTTGTTTTTTTATCCCTTAGTGATCTAAACATTTGTCAGCTAAGGTGTATTTATAAAGTCTATTACAGTCATCAATTAAAGCAGATTCTGCTTCTTCTTGTCGGTGCATTATATAACAAGTTACAAGGTTTGAGGAGTGACAGTCTTTTAAAACAATACAAGTTCAGTATCATAGTAGATTACAAAATAGGATATTGCAGTGTGTTGCGGTTAATTATAGTTAAGGTGCTATACTCTTGTTTCCAAAGTTGGTCTTTCTTTCAAATGTCTCTCCTTTACGTAATAGGTAAAAGCTAGAATAAGTATGGCTAAATCTGCTAATGGAAGCAAACATTGCTGATATCACACTTACTTGACTTATTAATGCAAATTTTAAACATAATCAAGTGACATGTAATATATTTTGGATAGTTTCAGGTTCGGACAAACCAGGAGAAGTGATGCTACACAACGAGCCAACAACACAGAAGCATGAAAACAGGCTTTGCAGCCTATTTTGATAGTTTGGAGGTTGGGGGCATTTTTCAGCATCCAAGCAGCATTCACCCTCCTCTCAGCTCAACTTAAGATCCAGCAAACTCTTTGTCTATTTTTGGTTTAGCTGGGAGTTAGGCAGAATCAGACCCTGTCAAAAAAGAAAGGGTTGCAGCCACCCAAAGAATTCTTCAAAAGGTTTATCCATCTTCATATATGATCATTGGTGTTGACATAACATTCACAGCATGTTGAGCAGATGGAACGATTACACCCCTTGTCCATCTGGAGTTTCTGTGAAAGGTCCAAGTGAGTCTGTATGTGTGTTTGGCTCAGTTTAGCAGTATAGAGCAAAGGGAAGAGAAAGCAATTTGAACCGAGTGCTGTGTTTTGATAGACCTCACCCCTAATCACCATGATTGCCTGGTGACAATACATTTGATATTCCAAGGTTCCCCTCGAAAAGCATACTGAGCATAGATCAAATTTGAAGAAACAAAGTTAATTCTTGCGTAGGTCAGCGTCTTAGCAAATAAATACTCCATCACATACTTCTAGTGGAGCAAAAGAAATTACTAAAAGCAAATTACTTTGCATACTTTTCATTACTTTATGAATAAGGCATGAAAGCAATATTAGCGTATCTGACTCTGTGCCGTGTTTTACTGCGTAGACTTCTTCTGGTTATTTCCAATCTGTGTTATGTAAAAAAAAAAAAAAAAAAAATGGAATTAGGTCATTTGATCTATGTAGTTGAAATGTGACAAGAGAGGTTCACAAACTAGACTTTTACCAATCATGGACCATGAGTATATATGAAAGTTTACTACCAAGTCAGTTTCTTCCATAAAGACAAGATCTCTTCAATGAGAACTGTAGATGATAGACTAAGTAATCATAATTATTACTTCATACACGTCCTTATGCATAGTGTGTGTCCTTCTCTCTTATTAGGCTCTCTTTAAGTACCTGAAATTGTGATGTTGTTTTCTATACAATAAAAATTCTAACAAGTTTTCAAACTTTAAAGAACAACTTACTGTGACCTTGTTGAATGCTCATTTATCACTGTCTTTGGACTCCTGAAATGAGGTGCAGGCAGAACTTTGTGGGCTTGTGGCTGTGTGCGTTTAGGTCTCCTAATATAATCTATATTTATACAAATCTGCATTTCCACTAATGTATTTTTTCAGTAGTTTGTGCTATTTCATCCCTTCGTCCCTTGCCATGGGATTTTACTTGGCTATTTAACTTAGTCATATTTTATGTAGCTGTAGGTCTCACCCTAGAGGAAAGTCCTAGGGGACATCTTATTTGAGCATTACTTTCTTCCGAGCCTTACTGTAAAATTAAAGTTGCTTGCACATTGGGGCTGGCCATGCATAGGGAAGAAAGCAAGAGAGACGCACGCATGCAGAAATTAGACCATATTTGAACATTTAAGAGCTTGTAATTTGCAACAAAAGGAGATCCTAATTTCTAAACAAAGAGCGAGTCAGTGCTCCAACTTACCAGTTAACATCATGTCCTTATATTTTGAGGTCGTTGATCTCTTTACAGGATTGCATCGTGTTATCATTTACAGTTTAACTTAACCAGGTATTAGTATGATTGAGGTGTTTCTTCTGTAATATTAGCATGTGCACAGCTACACTATTACATAGCATGAATGCCACCACTTAAAGTCAAACATGATTTTAGGACCGGACCCAAATATTCAGATGTCTGGACATCCGTTCATTAGGGGAAAATTCACTTTTCACTTTGGGAATTTGTTGTTTGTTTTCTTCTAAACAACAATACCTAACAACAAAAAATAAGGAGGGAGTAGAAACTGCAGCATTCTGTTGCTGTCATAAACCTGAACTGTGATAATGCTTTTGGTTTGTTTCAGCTATAAACAGTTAGGCAGTGTGGCATGCTTCAAACTGAGTAACAACTTGGCAAATAAACTCCTTTCCTATCCTATTTATGCCTATGGAAGATTTTTTTTTCCACTTGCATTCATTTGCAGTACTCAGTTAGTCTGACACTCTTCATTCTCACACTTCTCTCCAGGCTGAAAATGTTACTATGCATGAGGGCGTAGACATCCCATGTTTAGTATTGTACGTATAAGTCACACTTAGTCAAGCATTTGAGACACCTGAAGAACATAAAATGGTATTTGAGACAGCCCTGCGTGATTTGTGCTTTTACGTCACACATATGTTACCTATTCAATTGAATTCAATACTTATAGCGTCTATTACAACACAAGTTGTCTCTAGTCTCTAGTTGTCTCCTTCATGAGACTCAGAACATGACCCCCGAGCAAGTATTACAGAAACAACGGCAGGTAAAAACTCCCCTAGTGGGAGAAAAACCTTAGGTCAAACAGTGACAAGGAAAAACTCCCATTTAAGAGGGAAGAAACCTTGAGCAGGACCGGGATCATAAGGGCGGACCCTCCTGCTGAAGGCCAGCAGGTAGAGCAGGAAGAACAGAAAGAGGAGAGAGACAGACACACCGTCAAAGGTACAAAAGATAAGATACATTAGTATAATTACACCACCAAATACTAGGTGGCCGTGGGGGTTCTTTTTCTTCAGCACTGTAGCCTGCACTGCTGAGCTTCCTTTTGTTTACGTCCTTTATGTACTTTAGACATCATAGACATGTATATATGTCTATGTCCGACATAACATTGGAGTAAATGAAGTATATCTTTGGAACTAGGGCTAATAAATGTTGAACAAAAACAGCAAAGTTGTATTAACATTACCACAAACCAGCTTTCTATCTAGCTTGAAAAAAAGGACAAAGATGCGGTAGTAACTAGAAAAATGTTCGAGGAAATACTATGCTCTCAAGAAGATCGATCACAGCTCTCGTGGTTTGCATCAACCCGATTCGTAGCTACATTTCTGGCGAGGCACACATCAGGATCTGGTGAACATTACGGCTCAGGGGCCCCAACTTCAGCAGACATACATTGTTGGTTTGGCATAGCAGCATAAATCACCTGTAAGATTTTTTTTTTCTATTATAGTTTTAGTAATTACAGCACATTCCAATGTCCACAGAAGAAAATATATGCAAAAATCAGAAAAAGAAACATCCAGATGTTGCATTTATACATTCCTCTCTGTTCACTGTTATCTAAAACAGAAAGCAACAAAAGTTGCTACATAAGTCCACATTCTGAAGCCTTACTTTAATACCCTGACCATGACTGAAGTCAATGACAAACAAAATCATTAATAAATTCAGTGCTGCAGGGCACGAAGAGAAGCTTGCTGATGCATATGTTTGCTTTTATGTCAGTGTTCACAGCCCTTTTGACTAATTGACTGCTGCCCTAAAGGAAGATTTCTCATTACAATAAAAGATGTAGTCGTTTCAAGGCCATTCCCATAAAACTTCTCAACAGTTTTATCCAACCTGTAGTATATTTTCTTGGCCTGCACTATGACCAACTTGCATATGTTTAAAAACACTGCATAGAGCATCCACTGGCGAAATACAGCCCTCAGGACGTATTGCCAGTGGATAGTCCACGGGCTGTATTGAGCCTGTGAACCATTTTAATGCAGCCCTTCCTAAATAAAGGCAAAACAACACAAAAGAATTGAAAAACATTACAGTTTGGTTATGATTGCTGGGGCCACGCCTTTTCCACTTCTTTACTGGACTACAAGAGAGAGCACTTTCTACATTTATATTGCACTTGAAATTTTGTTGCCAGTGTCTGGTCATTAATGCAGCAGTTTGGCCCAGTACTATGAAGGTACACTTAAAAAAAAAAAAATGTATCAGCATATTTTGACTTTACTTGCTATATGTCACAACTGCAGTAAATATGATAAGTTATAAAAGTGCACTTATGTTTCAAGGTGTATTGTACAAAGCTGTCATTGATGTGAAATGAAGAAAAAGACATGAAAATTCTTTCAAACTTAATATACTTTGAGAATATTTTTACAAAAGAGTCAGGAGTCCATGAATAAGAAAAAACAGGCAACTAAAAACTGACATAGAATTCAAAAAACCAAGAAAGGGTGAAAGTAAAGTTCTGAAATATGGAATATAGGGGGCTGGAAACTCTCCACGCTTCAATTAAAAAGTTTGGTGTGTGGCCTTTAGACTATTTTGACTATGTAAATATGGCCTTCCAGGAAAAACCTTTTGCCCAACCCCGGTGTAGAGAGTTTGTAAAAAACGCCACATCCTAAACTCAGGAATTTAAGAAAAAGAGAAGTTACATTTACCATTGCAGCTTTGCAGAGTTGTATTTTTCTGCTTTGGGATTGGTGTTCAACAACAGTTGATTTTTCTTACATTTTAAGGTACATTTTAAGGAGTCGTTGCAATCTCAATCATTCTGATGTGATCAGGACACGCTAATAAAGGCGTACGTGAAAATACTTTGTATTTTGTACTTTGTTTTTAACTGATTACAGTGTGTAGCAGAGCTCCAACAGAGAAAAAGGTGATGTACTCGTGCAGCAGAATGCAGTTTGCAAAGATTACATGTATAAAAAATGATGATGTGCTTGGTCAACTTAAGGGGTTTCATTTCCATGATAATCAGCAGGTCAGTCTTGATCACTGTTCTGAACACTTTAGGCGGCTCATTAGGTGATGACACATGTTTTAATGACACAGTTATGCACACAGGTCCGCACTGTGACTGGCCTTGCAACACCTACAGAGAACCTTAAAGATAATTTGACGAAAATCCTTTGAGTGAGACATTAACTCAGTACAAATTATATATATATATATATATAAAACTCAATTAACATTTAACCAAGGGATGAAAAACAACAATACATGCAAGCGCGCCTCAGGGCTCAGTGAAAATAAGCCCTCATTAGACAGAAGGAAATGATTAAAATAAGATAATAGGAAGACCTCCCACAGTGCATGACTTGGAGGGGTGAAAAAGTTAAAGATGCTGTTTAAGATGTACATGAACCTCCTAAGACGTGGCCTACACATTCTGTATGTCAACATCACATGTTTTGTTGTCTATGTCAAAATATTTATTTTCTTAATAACAGAGGCCCAGAGCAACGATAAAAAAGAAACTGCACCAGGTCTTAGGAGGTTAATATTAAAGATTCAAAGGGTGACAAACCAGGTTATGTTCTTCTGTCTTGAGCTCTACATTTCAGTGTTGTTAAGTTCTGTTTTATGTAAACAACAACGACAAAAAAGCAGGTTCACTTCAGCCTGTTTAATAAGGCTTGTGTCCCTTTGCAGTAATGTCTTGTACTGCTTTGCAATATCCTGCCACATTGATTTCAGTGCTGGATGTATACGGCACTCGCCGCTGCATCATAGTGGAATTAAAACACTTGGAGCAAAAGCTGCAATTCCAAAAGCAAGTGTTGTTAGCAGGAGCTGATCTTCTTCCAGCCCTCCTCTCCTCACCCATATTACTCATTAATAAAGTCATATATCACTGTAAGGACTTCATACTCTGCTGCTGTCATTCTCAAATCGCTCTGTCGTGTCCTCAAATCTTCAGTTTGACACTCAACTGACCCAACTAATTAATAATGAATTGGTTTTGGATTAGTTTGTCATCATTAAGCACCTCTCAGCTATATTTCTCTGATGATGTTAAATTTGAATTTCACTCTGTTCCAGTAAATGAAATTTCTTTTCTCTCCACAGCCTGACACTCTGTTGATATATGATGATGTCCAAATTTATGATTTTGTCCAGACTCCTTGTGCAACATAATGAAGAAAACAATAAATTCACTACAGCTCCATATTCTCCTGCAAAATAATGTTTTTCTCTCATGGTTGAAGGATTGGAGTACAGTAGTGTCAGAACAACACACAAGGCTGTGTCATAGCCACAAGATTTATTTAGGGCTCACATCGTCCCTTTGATTCTCATCTATTGACGTGGCTATAGATGAATTCATTGGCATGCTTCATGCACTTGCAGCATGGGTTGTTCTTATAACTCATTTACTTGGTGACAGAGTTTAAATAGAAAGTATCAAACTACCACAAAAGCAACCCATCTAAGTGCAGCTACAAAGGTGTCCAAATGTTTTAGACTCAAGCTAAGTGTGAAAACGTATTTTTGTAAGCTACGAATCGCAGTCATGTGTTATTTTTTCGTTCATATACTTTTGCATTTTGGATTTAAATTGCATATTCCCTAAAAGTTTCCTTATCTGGTGAGACACATTGTTGTCCTCGGATTCTCCGATGAGTTAAAAACACTTTTATCGGTCACAGCAAGATAAATGGATGATGAAGATTTCAACCTTTTGCCTTAACCCATAATGATCTGACATAAGTGGTCATCGAACCCCGGAGCGACGCAAAAGTTGAGCTGAAATGTTCCATACTATATTCTTTTAATGCACAATAAAGCAGAATGCTTAACTTCTCAAATCACTTCTATTTCATGTTCCTGAATCTTTAAGTAGTTGAGAAATGTAACTCCAAATCAGAAAACACTGGGCAAATATTTAAAAAAAATTCTCATTAAAAAATAATAATGAGGCAATTTGTGTCTCATTATTACAATTATACTCTTTATTTCTTTGCAGACAGTGTGAGCTAATGAAACGAACCCTGGGACTTAATTCAGGGAGGCAATCTCCACAGTGTGCACGTACTTACATTTACCCCTCTGAATAGTTAATTCCAAACACTCCATTTAATCTTTTCCTATAGAAGGAACTAGAAGTATGTGTTCCTACATATCTTCGGATGTCTCACCTACCAAACTTGCTGTTACTCACAAATGGCAATCCCACCTCCTTTTGGCTTCCACCTGTGGGCTCCGATTCTGCAGAGGGGGTTAGGTCTACACTACTGTATTTGTATGTAAGCTGGATAAATGATCCTTGAACAGATCCTAAATGCCAAAACCAAAGTACATTTTCACATTGAAGCGTTTCAAAAATGTTCCTTTGTGAGTTGTCTGACTCAACTTGATGTTTTTTTGTTCCTCGTTGACTTCATTTCACTTGTTAATCCATTTTTGCATTTCAATCCCAAAGACGGTGAAGAAATTAACACTTCACCTGTTATTCTCAGGACATAATGCCAAAGTCTTTACGATATAATTTGACCTAATTCGTCCTGCAAACACTTCTCCATGTGTGCAACGGTATGGGGTCATTGTTGCATTTTCCCTTCTTTCAAACATCTCCGCATATTCTCTAATGGGGACAGGCGGGGTACTGGACTGGCCTTCTTTCTCAGCCTTGCCTTCGTCATGTATGCAGAATGTGATTTTACATTCTTTTGTTTAAAAATGCACGGAGGGCCCTGGAAATGATATCAAACTGAAGGCAGCACATTGTACTCAAATATAGCAATTCTCTTTTCTGCATCAATGCAGCCATCACAGAAGTGTAAAAGACATTCACCAAGGACACTAATAAACCCCATCCCATCATGGACCCAGGCTTTTTGACTTGGTTCCGAGAAGAGAATGACAGTCCTTTTCATCTTTGTTCCAGAGCACATGGCATTGATTTCTTCCAAAAAGATCTGGAATACTGATAAGTCTAACCACAGTACGTATTTCCTCTGTGTGACGGTCCATCCTTGATACCTCAGAGTCTTCATTTCTGCCTCTGGAGAAGGTTAATGTAAGGTCTTGTTTTAGCACAGTATAATTTTACATGAAATTTTTGAACTAACTGTGTTGTACTGCTTAACAAGGTTTTCTCAAAGTAATCTGAGGGTTCTGAGATCACGGTATCCGGTTTAGGCTTTCCCCTTGCCCAATATGCGCTGAAATTCCTTTAGATTCCTTGAGTCATTTAATGATATTTTGTAATGTATAAGGAGAAATATGCGTACCCCTGTCAATCTTATCCATTTGAGAAGGAAAAATACAGATACTGTGTTCATACGGTCTCCAAAGAAATACAGATACAAATGACAGAGAGCTTCCCATAGATATTATTGGGTTAGGCACGACTACAAGTGCGTGAACAGAAATATAGTATCTCAGTTAAGAATCTACCAACAGCACGATTGCACATTAGCTTATGTGGGGCCTAAATGAAAGCGTGCACAATCCAGTTTCTCTGATATCTAGGTCACCTTGTTGACCAGTATCACAAAGTGACTTTCTGTAATATGTCCTTACACTATATTGTGAATAAATGGGATATGAGCCAGTGGCATCAATACATTTCCATCTGTTCAGTATTCCATCAGCATTATCTGCTACTAATTGTACATTAGGAACTTTTGCTCTTTGTTGCCAGGGGGAAGGGACCTACTCCCTCATCTCAGAACACCAGACAAAGAATATAAAATTAATATTTCATTGAGCGCCAACGCCCATCAAACAAATTTATCTGGACATACTGTCAATAGAGGGTTGACAGATTGATTGAATGTGATTTTCCTGGTTGGAACATGAAGCAAGTGGTGGGAGAGATGATAGAATTTCTGGAAGATTCCTATTTCTTTCCTTTAACCTATGGGAAGCAAGCTGATACAATGCATTACTCTGATTAACAAAAATGTAATGTTAAAGAAGTGTAACACCATGCAAATTTGACATTGCTTAAAGTTAAACTACATGGACAAATGTAAAGAACAGGCACATTTGCGAGTTACAGAAAACCAGTTCAGTTTAAAACTCAAGAGGCATGCATGCATGTAGTATACATAAGAACCATGCATGCATGCGCCTTTTGCTGCACATGACTGCTATAGGTAAAAGTCAAATGTGAAGATGAGATTGTGCACAGCTCACAAATGTTTCACACCAATTGTATATACGTTTTATAGAACATCCTGCTTGGTGAAGTGGAACTTTAAAAAAAAAAAAAGAAGAAAAAAGTGTCAAAATTTAACATCAAACAAACACAACAATCTTAGAAGAAATGTTTGATAAGGGCTCTGTGATGGGAGACCTGTACCCAGCTTTCCTCTTGGTGACAGTTGGGATAGCTGGAAGCCTCCCCATGACCCCAAATGGCATGACTCAGGTATAACGAATATAAATAAATGGATAAATGTGGACTATATAATTTCTTGCATGGTGTGTAATGGTTGTGTGTGAGGATGCCAATGCTGGAAAATTTTGCTGTGGTTTTAAGAAAATAATGAGCATTATGTTTTTCTAGCATCAGAAGAAAAAAACGTCATCCATGCTCCATCTAAACATTTGTGTCACCCACCTGATTGTTTCCATGAAAGGCTGTATGAGCCAATAAACACACCATCCACCACATCCATCGATAAAGCAGAGGTTGCTGCTCCTCCTCCTTCTGTACCTCTGATTCTTTTCCCTGATGTGCTTTTTGGCAGTCTTGGCTTTCGTTTGTTTTTTCCTTCAGCGTACCATATTTGTGCAACCATTTCTTCTGAACTGACGGAGCTGATCGATTTTATTACTTTTTGCCCACTTATAACATCATTTTCTCTCTATGTTTTGAGAGCTATAGCTACCTGGATCTGAAAACGTGCAGTTCAGACTAACATTCAGATTCCCGGCTCCAGATCAGAGTACAATTAGCCTCTTACTTACCGCTCTACTACATCCTTGTCAGTAGAACATAGCATTCCACTTTAAAAGCTATTATACAATTCCTTAACCACACCATGGCTACGTGAATACCATGGCAGGCTTCCACTATAGTAATAATATATATGGAATAGGAATATAAAGGTAGCTTGGTCAGTTACACACATTGTATTTTCCTGTGGGAGCACGCCCCTAAGATATTTTTCCCATACTGCAGATTTTGCAGTTGTATGCATTCGGCATACCGCATAATACATTTTTGCAAAACCAGTACACACTAGTACTACAGCATCATGCTGGTATTCCACTGTGTCTTAGGTATGCACAGCCTGACTTGGGGCCATATAATCCTGGTAAGTTGAGAAACTGTCTTGAATGTTTCTTGAATCTTTTTCTTTGTGAGATAATGAACTGCAAATTGTTCGGAAATGCCTTTAAAACGCTTCACAGACTGATGGGCAAAAGTTGCTTTTCTAAGGTAATTGCGGATGTCATTCCTTCTTGGCACTGTGTTAACATACACCCGAATGCTTCAGACAAACAAAGTGCCAAAAGGTTTGGCCTCACAGATGTGGTCATAATTGCTCATTTGTGCATTTTTTTAGCAGCACCTCCTGAAGCAGTAAGGGGTTACTGCATTTTTCACTCACTGCTTCTGTATTTCATTTTACTTTTTGTTGAATAAATAATAACATAAGGCAATATGCCATGAGTTGATGTTATTTGATGGTGTATTGAAAACATTTTCAGACTTGTGCATGTGCATGAACACAACTTCCAACAATGCTCATATGCAGGTATGCATGTACACAAAAACCATAACTACATTTATAAAACTTTACTTAATTATCTGCATTTAATAGCTTGTAACGCTGAAGTGACCTGCTGTTTTAATACTTTCTAGGAGCATTTTAAATTCAAGATAGTTACTAGCAATACTTTTCCATCACAATCAGAACAATTAGAAAATAAGTTTAAACACAAACTTTGAAGTGGATCCATAAATCCATAAATGCTGTTGCAATCCTATCCTGAAACAGAGACGCTCATTGACCAAGTTTTAAAAGTTTAATGAGCAGAAATGATCATGTGTTCTCCCTGCCTCTGTGACATTTGTCTTATACCGACAGGACCAAAGGCATGTGTCCCATGGGGTCGCCTGAAGGGCCACAGCCATCGACAAAATCTGAATGAATGCCAAAACACTAAGTTGAAAGCAAAGTGAAGCTCCTTTATGATAAAATTATGTAGGTATCTTTTGTGCATCTCTTTAATGGACATTGTTGCAGAAGTCGTTTGGTAAAACGTTTTGGTAAATGTTAACAGTGCTTATTTCAGAGAGAAGACTTTCTCCTGCTGACCTTCCAAACAAGCAATAATGAACATATAATAAACATACAATAAACAAGCAATCTTTTCTATCTGTACTTTATGATTTAACATCCTAACAAAGACTTTTAGACTCTGAGATGTGGCTTTTGAATCAGTTGTAATTTTCTGAGCATTGCACAGTCTGACTATGGGGCATCTAATCCTGTCAAGATTGGAAAGTGTCTTGACTCTTTCTTGATTTTCCTTCACATTTTGTTAAAACGCACCTGAAGGCAAACATAATGATTTAACATTATTTATCTTTATTACACTATTTATAAATGGTATGTTATTTCGGGTCTTATGGCTTCTCCTGGTGTATGAAGTAATCTTTTCAGCAGTGGAAGCCATGGTCAGCGGCTACCTTCGCAGGTGTCTGGGACTCCCTAGCAGCTTAACAAGCTTTGCCGTTGTAGAGGAGTTTAAGGGGTCTTGCACCAGGGAAGCCTTACTGTAGCGGGAATACTCTACAAAGATTCAAGGGTTTTGTTGGCAGGTGTACAAGTCTGGGCATGCAGGAAATGAAGTGCTCAAGAAGGTCTGGAGATTCGAGTCCCGGTTGAGGCAGAGGTCAGAACAATAGTCTTTGGCCAAGCAGGATTTGGAGCTATTGCCTAATGGAGCACAAGGCACCAGCTTGTACTGGAGAAAATGTGAGCTGGTATTGAGGGAAGAAGGTTCTGCAGGATGTTAGGCATCCGGTAGCAGAAAGCATGGATGAGGAGGGAGAGTACAATGGAAAGGAAGATCTCTTAGACCAGGTTCTGACAGGCAGGACCCCAGCAAGTCAAGTTTTTGCTTGAGGCAGCCTATGATATTCTGCCTGGTCTATGAAACCTCTAGGTCTGGGGGGAGATCAACTCACCAGCTTTTCCATTGTGCTCTGGAAGAGGTTTCCTAGAGCACAGCCATAGTTCTCCATAGACATGATTAACTGCCATCGAAGGACCGTCTGTTTCCATAGACTATAGAGCAATCCCACGTCTAGACGTGCCGTGAACCTGTGGAAGTGGGCTGTAGAGGCACTGCTGGCGGATCCCTGCACAGGCTCTACACACTACTTGGGTTCACTGGGGCTGCTAACAGGGAAACCATCACGTTTATCATAACGGCAGGAGAAAGAACTGTATATAAACTATCTGACAGAACCCCAAACAATACCTGTCTTTCTGTTGTATTTTTGGCAACTGGTTTACACTTCTCTGACATAATAAATAAAGTTGCTGAATGTCAAGGCAAACGCTATCATTTTTTTTGTTTGTTTTTACACAGAAACCCACAAGCCAAGGAAAGAGCAAACATACAGTATTAGTTGTGGGACGACAGATCCAAACCCCTGGAAGAGCCTTCAGTGAATTTGACATGGTTGCATCTTGCCTGATGTGTCTCGCTCCTCTTGAATTTTTCTTTCTATTATTTTGCGGTGACGAACACAGTTAGCCTAGAGCAGCTCCTGCATGAATTTGAAGTAATGCGCTTTACCCTGACAGTTACGATAACAGGCCTGGGCTTGGGGCAAGTAGGGAAAAAAAAAAAAGAGACAGCTCCATGCTCATCAACAAGCTCACTTTGGAGACTTTGGAGACTTAGGAGAGCAGATTTATACCCATGTTAGACTGGCAACTTAGTCAAGTTGTCCACAAGGCTTCTGAAAAACAACTTAAACCTGAGCAGAATATATAAAAAGAAAAAAGAAGCTGCTTCTCAAAAGCAGCTTCAACAGGAAATGACCGTTTAAAGTGACGTTTTATTTAATTTGCATCGTTTAATTCATGGAGTTTGGTGGTATTAGCTGAAGTCTGAACTACTGAACAATCTCACAAATGTGTGTGAGTCATGAGTGATTTAAAAAAAAGGGTCTTTTTTTAACCATAGTATTAAAGATGAATGATGCCAATAACAAATCAGTGGAATTTGAAAGTTTTAAGTGGAATTTGATTAAGCAGGAATCTAGAATCCAGAACAGCTGTGTTATCTGGCCTAAATGAAGGAATTCCTTATCTGCTTACATATAAAATTTCAAGCCATGTCAGTGTAATTTCTTCAATATACGGACATTACAGATGGTAATATTGCCGGTCTGTAGGGTTCTTTTTGGAATGACTGTAATTTCCCCTGTGTAATTACATCACTGACAGCAGTCAGACTGCTAGCCTGAACTCAAGTGTGAATTAAAGTTCTTATCTGGAGATTTTGCATGTAAAGCAAATATTTGCATCACAAGGAGCTGGCATAACATCCTCTGATCAGCTGATTACCATAGTGATGAGATTCTTCAAAGGGAAATCTTTCTTTTTCTGGGGTTGAGCTGAGAGTTATAGGTTATAAGCTGCAATATTGACTGTCTCTGAGGGCATGTTCTGCTCAGCAGCAGGAATATGGGACGCTCCACTGTTGATTTTAATGAACTGGGGGGGGGGGGGGGGTGAAAAAGGGAAAAGCTTACTTTTGGAAGAGGGAGAAAAAGAAGCAGTCTCTTTTTGACAGAGCTCATTATCTTCTCCAAAAGGTGTTCACGGCTTTAGAAAGCAGCAGGAGAGAAAGGAGGGGAGATAAGTTTGAGGTGGAATATCGAGAGGCTAAAGATTTTTGATGTCTTGAACTTGTACTACAAAGATGCATTTCTTAATTGCTCCGCTAGGACAGTCATTTCTCATCTATTCCCTAGCTATAAAACACCCTCCATATGGCACTTTTAGCAAAGGGCATTATTCTGCTCTTCAACAGGCAGGCACAGGGTGGGCCTGTAGTCGTCTGAAATGTGCTGACACCTCGCTTCTTGCAACAGCCAGAGGGGGTAGGGGTAATGGGAGGAGTGGGTTAGAATGATTACTAGATACAAAACAAACTCCCTTTTTTCTTTTTATTGCAACACATGCTCTTTTTGTTCTGAACAATAAGTTAATATTAATCACCTGCCACCTCATTTAAGGAGGGCTGCAGAATAAGAAGGTACGTTTTGAGTTAAACTATAGGAAAGGGAGAGGGGAAAAAAGGGTTTTTGCAATGTCTTCTGCAGTCCATTTTTGTGGCGTGGGGTTGTTGCCAGACTCTCTCTCTCTTTCTCTTATCCCTTCTTTCTCATACTGCTACTCAGCACTGCAGCACTGTAGCAACAGGACAGATCTCTCCCTTAATATGTGTGTGTGTGCTTGTGTGGGAGGCCAATGAACAATGAGGGAGGGGGGCAGTCACATCAATGAAAATGAAGTCACAGCATGTCAGGGCAGCCGCAACATGCAGCACCGATATTGGTATAACAAGCAAGTTGCAAAGACAGAGAAAGCAGTAATAAAAAGAAGTGGTTTAGATACTGCTCAGAAGAGTCTCCAATCTATTTGTCTTGGGAGGGTGCTGAAATGGAGTGGCATGTTGCCAGTATTGAGCCCTTGTCTGCATATACATTATATTTGTGTGTGTGTGTGTGTGTGTGTGTGTGTGTGTGTGAGTGTGAGTGTGAGTGTGAGAGAGAGAGAGAGAGAGAGAGAGAGAGAGAGAGAGAGAGAGAGAGAGTCACTTCCTCAGATGTGTCCTCTAAACTGAAACTAGGACATTTGCCTGAAGTCGAAACACTTAAATTTGGTGTTAAAGTTGCAGAAATTAACTGTTTGATTTTTTATTAATTCTGCGATGCAGAATTGCAGGGGAGGAGTGCTGTTTAAGTTATGTCTCTGAATGTTTGCACAGAAACTTTTCTCCTGCAGCAATGCACTCAGAGCTTTGCTCTAATTTAATAACCTTGCTGGAAAAAAAAAAAACTTTGTCAAAGTACTACTGCATAGACATGACAGACCATATTCATGCTGTATAAGAGGTAAGGCAATATTGCTAGAGCAGTGTAATTTATGTAGTATGTACAATATATGCCACATACAATCTAAAACTCAGCCTGTCGTCTATGCATAGTCTGCAGTCTTGAATAATAAATGACATTCACCACAAAAGCGGTTCTCCTGCTGTATTGAATTAAGTATGATTGATCCATATTTTGCCGCTGGAACAATATGAACCCCTCCAAAACCATTGCTTATCAATGGGTCCCATCAAATATCAACTCTGGAGGTATAAAATAAGGTTGTGTGTATGTGGAAGATGTTGCTGGGTAAGCACTGAGCAGCACTTTAAAAAGACATAGGTCATTAAGCTGTTCACTGGATGCAGTGAAAGAGAAGCTGCTCTGTGACATCACGCTGCCAAAGAGGGATGGCTTAATTAAACATTCATCCGACAAATATTCATGCGGGTTTAATGATGCTGAATCACTTCATTTAGCATAAATTATGAATATTAATAAGCAGGAGGGAAAGGCAGCAGGGTGAGTGTGTGCGTTGGGTTACAAAAAGGGAAGATTGGTGTTGAAGAAGGTCGTGTCTGCTGCTACCAGTCAATCACTTCGCGGTTCCACTGAAGACCCTTAGGCCAGGCATCATAATTAGAAGTGTGTATACTGTGTGCAGCCCTGCTACAATTCGTTTGTGTGTCTGAATGGCCATAAGATTGAACCTATATCAGAGCAGACCACGGATAGCTGGTGGTGGCCTGGTTCTGGGTCCTGTCTGTCACGTCTGCTCTCGGGGAGAGCTCACTGCTCACTCTCCGGCCCCGGAGCATCGCTCTCCTTTTGTCACTCTCTCTTTTTTTATCTTCCTCTATTAATTTAAATTGCGTGGTCTCTAAAGACATCGCAAATCCAGACATACTAACAGAAGTTAACATCATGTTAATATTGTTGAGTGGATTATGTGACTAGTAAATAATAAATATTTAGGTCCAGAAAGATTGTTGTGAATCATTACAGCAGCTTTCTCTGCAACACTTGTTTCCAGGCAGATTAAAATTCCTCACAGTGTTCTACTTGACTATGTCTTGCCTCATACAGACAGACTCGGGCCGTTCTGTGAGTTTCTTCTGCACTTCAAAGGCTGAACGCTCATGCGCTATGTGAAATGAGTGTTAAACATTTGAAAGTGACACACGGTATGATGTGATCCATTGATCAACTCCAGTTGAGCCGTGACAAGATTAAGTTATGGGGACTCTATGAGTAAACAATAATGAGAAAGAGAGATGCGACTGTCCAGATACTTGCAAAACAACAGCAAAGTCTCCCATTGATCACTGCTAGTCATTCAGCAGCTTCTTAAATAAAAAATTCAAAGTATGATTAAAAAAAAAAAAAAGACATATCTCCTAAGAATCCCTTTCAAAATGCTCCAGAAACATGATTTTGAGAAACAGAAAAAAGGAAAAACAGGAAGAACATGTTCCCTTGATAATAGAAGACAATTCATTTGTATACAGAAATAGCAACGCTGCCATGTACCCACAGAAATAAAACCCTGCCGAAGTGATGCAGAGCTGGTGAAGCCAGAATCAGTGGACCAATGCTGCCATCTAGAGCTCCTTTCCAGACTCTTCAGCGTCCCAATCATGCACAATATTTAAAACGTTGCGAAAAAGCTGACATTGAATCTGTTTAAAAAAGAAATAAACCTTAGAGTTTAAAATTAAAAAGTTTTTTTTGTCTTTTATCTGTTGCTAAAGATACATGATGCTGAATTAACTTGAGTGCCGTAGGCAATTGGGTTTTATTTCCTTTTTATTTCCATTTTTTTGTCTACTATTTCATCCATTTTTTCACATAGATGTAATTGTCCATTACAGCGCACTTTCGTAGTGCTCCTTGAATTGCAGTAGTTATAAAACAAAAAGAGTAAACGAAAATAAAAAGTGGGGAGGAGGATAACACCAGTGAAACATATTTGGTAATAACAATATTGGAGCCCAAAATAGATTCAAGAGATTCAAGCCAACAAATAATATTCTGCACAGGTGTGATTTTTATGGTTTAGGCTTAGTTTTATTGCTTTTATTGCAACCTTACAGCATAATAAATCATTGGCATTTTGTGGGTGTGCCTTTCCGGAAGAACATGTGCTAACAACTATATCCAAAAGTTCAGCTCCCACAGCACATGATGACAGCCAACATTTGGGAGCAATAAACTGCAGACTTTACTGCTCCAAAGATGCACTTGGCTCTAGGCATCAGAAATGGCACATGAAATGACCCACTCAGAGTGACCTAAAAAGTAAGAAAAAATGTGGGCTATTGGCAGGTGGTCAAAAAAAAGTGAAAAGAACAATTTTTATATTAGACAAGGAGTTGAAATAAGCATTTTCCAAAGACAAATGTCAGTGGAAACAATTAAAAGAGCCAAATTACAATAAATAAAAGCTTTCAATACACAATCTGGCCAATGTGGAATTTTCCATCAGTCAAGAAAACAGGAAATAAAATTCAAAGACTAAATTATTGCAGGGATCATGAAGGCAGCCTGCTCTCATGTATGTTTAAGCTGTCTCAAACAGAATGGGCCCTTTTTCAGGACCCTCTGAAGTCCCATCAAGCACATATTACCCATTCATTGTCATTTTTCGACAGGCAGGGTAGGCCGTCCCTTGTTCTCTTAAAATACTCTTCCAAGCATGCAGCTATTTTAAATAATCTGATATTTTATGGATCCTGATTGGTTGCAATGGTAGACCAAACTAACAACAACTTTAAACAAAACCCAAGTATGAAGAGCGTGCATCCATAAATAATAAGAATGGGTTTGTTCTTTTTACCTTGCAGCTATTCTAAACAATCACTAACAATACCTGTTGGTTTCAACATATTACTCACTATTTTGCATAATGAAAAGTTATGAGAAAAGGTCCACAGGTGTTGGACAGAGCTGTGTGTATGACATAATTACTATATTACTATTACTACTATACTATTTTTAGGTCAGTCTTTGTGAGTTTCCTCAGATTTTTCAGAATCAAACATCTGGCTTAATGTCAGATGGGAAATTGTATAATGGATGTTCAGAAATTTAGGTTTCCTGATTCAAATGATAAACATTATCTATGAGCTGGTCTGTATTTTTTTTTTTTTAACTGAACCAAATTGATGAATGTAAAAATATTCATGCTGAATGTCTCAATTGCTGGTTCTTTGCTGCCCATGTCAAGGCCGAGTCATGGCTTCCACGTCTGTATTCAAAGACCAGTTTGGACATTGCTTAAGTTCATATACCTGGATTCTCGGTAGAACTGAGGTACAAGTCAGTCTGTTGTGGTGTTGCATTATGGATGTGCATGTGCAGAAAAGAAAGAGTAAAAGTGTAATTTAGAAACACACTGTTAAGCACTTTGCAGAACCTAGACAAAGTATGGAAAATGGTTCTCTGAAGGACAAAGAAGGCGTTAGTATGCTGTAGTTACAAGAACAACAACAACAAAATGTTGAGTCTGCAGCTGTCCATGAGTATTATTAAACACATTCAGACATGAAGGAAGGCTGCACCACAACCATAAATACATGTTTTTTAAAAGGCACATTGTCACGTGACAGTGTTGTGCTTGACATCAGGATGCAACATTCAGTACAAAATTCATCCTCTTTAAACTTTGTGGCTTAACCTTTAAACTCCTGAATTCGGATTCAACCCATCCACTGAGTGCAACTACCAGTGACAGGCAGAAACAAGCAGGTCATATCTTCATCATTCTAGTGAAAATAAGTCCCTTGCTGCACACTACTGAGTCTGAGAGGGACTTGTAAATACTCAATTATGACTGGATAAATAGGTGGATATATGTCACTGTGGTGTATGGGTTTGAATGGAGCTATAAGGATGATTCACATAAAGTGACCTATTTCTCTATGACAGAATGCTGCTGCTTTAATGTTAAATAAATTAAGCTATTAATGTTACATATCCTCTGACTAAAACAAGCTGAAAAGACACCACTACAGATGTTGGCTGCAGAAAACCTCACTTTATCCCATTGATACTGAAAATTGTCTTGGAAGTTAAAGCGCTTTGGAAGACCAATATGAATAAAGGCTGCTTTTTAAGCCAGAGCAAAATGTTTCTCTTAACCGAATCAAGTACTTCTAACCAAATAACAGCTGGGAGAAAAAGCAAATGTCAAATGAGATTTGTACAAGGTCTAAATTCCAGCCAAGACAATCAAACGTGACACCTGTTTTCACGACAACTCTGTCAGGAAAAGAAAAGGTACTTGACTATCAGCTGACTACATTTCTTTCTCTCTTTATCTATCTATTTATTGAAGATTGACTAAGCTGGAGATCGGTCCATTACACTGCATGATCTTAAGGTTAAGCAGGAGCAGCTAACACTGCATACAACCACCAAGGAGAAATTAATTATGGAAAAAAAGTGGATCTGTTCTGAATAACTCCCAAAATGAATCACTATGACCAGACCCTCCACCAAACCCTCCCTGAACATAATGGAGACAAAGCCCAGGGCAAAGCAGAGCTGCTCGGATACGGACGCCAGTATCGGAAATACCCATGAAAACGCTGAGAATAACGGCATTGGTATCCATAACTTTTTATTTCTACGCACTATCCTATACCATGTGACTTTTTTTATCAACAGAATCCTTATCCATTGCTGTAGCACATGCTACACAATACTGCCGTGCAACAACACTTTGTTTTAAGTCATCAGATGGAGAAGCAGCAGCACATGAGCTGTATGGCACAGTGTAGGATGACATTTTTAAGAAATCCCACCAGGAAAACTGCAACTACTTATAATGCAAGGCTGCGGTTTCCAGAGGTGGCAAATATGTTGCAAAAATAACAGGACCAAGGTAAGCATTTAAAAAAGGCATTATGTGAAAACAAACCCCCAAATGCATAAAGTCAAAGGGAGACACACCACAGCAGCAAGCTCTGCAGTTTGTTTCTCAGACATGAGAGAAATTCTCCTAAGAAAGCCAAAGACGTGAACAATGATTGACAAAACTGTAGGAGCCAATGCCCCAGCTGGTCAGCCCTTGTTGCTCATTTTGTTGCTTAATTGAACATCAGAAGCTGTGGTACTATTTCCCAGGTCTGAATTGGTACGGGACTGACTCATCCTATTTAATGTTGAAAGAAGTGCAAGGAAATCAACAAACATTTGGACTGCCACGTGCTCAGATGTCAAAATATGAATGCCCTTTTATTTCACATATTGCTGCACTTAATCCATGGATTTCTTTATTTAATATAAATGCTTTATTTGATGTTGATTAAAATATGTTTAACTTGTTCATGTACAAATGTTCTATTTAAAATATCAGATCAATACACAATGTTGACAGATACCCAAATCCCAAGTATCAGAAACTGTATCAGAAAAAAAAACAGTATTTAAAAAGTATTTACTTTTTGTAATTCATAATTTACGGAAAAGTTGTAGTTTCACCACAGCAAAATTTAAATGTGATCAAATTGCCTTCCCTCTTTGATCCTATGATGCTTTCCATCAATATCAGGATAGCTGTGATAAAAAAAGATGGATTTTATTTCCATCCTTATACAATCGCTACATTCATTAAGTTAAAACGTGGTAAGAAATATTGTCACTTTTTTCCAACATTTAATTAAATTTATCATACAAAACAAATCCGATTAGCAGCTTTATTAACGTGTTGCCTGGTGTGATTTATACTATGCAGTACTTATAAAAAAAAAAAAAAAAAACAAACAAAACAAAAAATAAACAGTAGAAAAGACTGAAAGTCTCGCGCCTGAATATGTGTCGTAAAGTCTGTGCCGTTCACGACAACGGACTTCGCATTGACGACAACTCAATTTACGTCAAAGAAGGCCTTCTGTTTTCATCTTAATCTGTTTATTTTTAAAACGCGAGTGTTTATCGACACGAGGAGACTTTTGTCATCGGCCCAGAAACGATGGGGATAGAACAAGAAACAGACCGCACGCTCTTTATAAGAAATCTGGACGCCAGAGTGACGGAGGAGCTTTTGTTTGAGCTGTTTTTACAGGTGCTGTTGTCGATGCTAATGCTAATGCTACTAAACAGAAAACCCAAAACAGGGAATGTTGCAGTTTGGGAATGACTGGCGTGTTTTGATTAAAAAAAAAAAAAAAAAAAAAAAAAACGTTTTCTCTCCGCTCACGCTGGCTGTGAACACACCGAGACGGCTTTCAGCGGTTAGCTGAGTCGGCTTCGGGACGGGCGGCCGGCCGGCGGGGTTTTTATGTTTTATTTTGTGTGTGTTTGTAGGCAGGACCCCTCGTCAAGACTAAAATCCCCAAAGACTCGGACGGGAAACAGAAAACGTTTGGTTTTGCCGTGTACAAGCATGAAGTGTCCGTGCCTTACGCCATGCAGTTGCTCGACGGGACGCCGCTGTTCGGGAAAACCATCAACGTCCAGTTCCGATCAGGTGAGCTGACGTCGCGTCTTCAGCGGCGTGTGAACTGATTTAGTGTCGAGTCCCCAAAAAACAACAAAAAAATAACAAGTCGATGCTTTAGATTCTTGAGTTCGAGATTCCAATATAGCCATTTATCCATAACGTTCATAACACCTGTTTGGGTCACATTTTTAAATAAATTGGGATTAATTTGTTTAATTAACGTTACCAGGTAAGAAAGGCAAAAGGACAAAAAACTTAAACTTAAAGTAAAAGCCTTCATCTAGATAAGTAGAGGATGACTTCAGGCCTGATTTAAGCTGGAGTCAAGTTGAATTTTGAGTTTGTGCAAATTGTGACCATTAAATGCTCCTCTCATAATTCTCCCGCCTCTCTGGGCAAGAAATTAATTTTTCAGATGCATTTCATTAATTTGAACTTTGACACATTATCAGTGTGTTTATAAAAGTGTTAAGTTAAGAACTTGTGTATTTCGGCATCCATGGAACGGTAATGAAAATACCCTATGTAAGATTATTTTTCCATTATTTTATTACCAGATGGACTTGTATTTATTTTGCAAAAGTACAAATAAAAGGTTTCATTATAAGTGCAGGATATAAGGGGAAAAAGATGCATTCTGATACATGCATGTGAAAGTTATTTTTGGGCATTGATTTTTTTTCTCCTTTTTTTTGAGTTAAATAGACAAAAACAGTATGTACTGTATAATGTAGTTTTTGAAAAGAAAATAGAAACTGATCAGTTCTGGATTTAACAAATCAGGCCATATTATAAAAGGAAGAACGTGGTAGATATTTCTGGTAAACAGGATACATTTCATGCATCATAGTTTTATTAAGAAAAACATTTTGCATACATTTGAGTATAAATAAGTATTGTACTATTAATTTTGGCTAAAAGTTTGCATACTCGCAGATCTAACCTGATTCTGTGGGAAACATCGGGTGGCAGCGATGTGATATATACTGTTGTATCATGTTTTCAGAAAGGAGCAGGAAATAAGTTGGCGTTTCCTCATATGTTTTTAAGAAAGAACAATCAAGGGTTTATGTGAGATGACTCGGGTCATGTGAGTCTACTAGAAAAAAAGAAGTGATAGAGAACTTATTATAATTATTGTAAGCAATCCATATTTGAGTTAGTCTTCAAGTCAAGTCAGTCACAAATATTTCAGACACATAATTAACAAACATGATATTTGTAGAGACTTTGGGGGCAGGTGCTTAAAATCTTAAGTATTTTGTCTTTAAATAATGAGACTTTTTCTTTAACACCCCATCATAGGTAGCAGTCATAGCAGTCCAGGGAACTCGCAGAGTTTGAATCCTGCAAATACCCCAAATCCCCATGGCCAGAGGTAAGAGAGGCTTAGAAAAACAACCACTGTAATCATCAGCAGCGTTATGAAGAATATGGGCTGAGAGTAACGGTCTCAATGCATAACTGTTGGCCACAAACCTGACTTCAGAGGCGACTGTTGTGACTGCTTCTGAACAACTTCATTATGATGCACAGAGATGTATATGTGTATCAAAGTCCTAAAAGATGGTATGTCTGAAGAACATCAGGTTCAAGTTCAGAAGGTTTAAAGTTGTGTGAAAAATTGTAGTGCGTAATGGTCCACAGAAGTAATTTATTTATTTATTTTTTTTTTTTAAACCTCAGTCTCGGCATCATAGTTTGTTACAGAAAAACTCTACAAATTCCAAGTACATGTGGGCAATATTAAGTGCCTCCTTACTGCTTCCATAGGATTTAAAGGGTAAATTCCAGCCAAGTTCCAGAACCTTTATAAGGGCACATTTTTTGGTGGTTTGCCGGTCAGGATCATCCGGGTGTGTGTTAATGCAGTCTTAAGAAAGACATAAGCAACATCTCAAGGCAGCAGTTGTTGCTGCGCATCCATCTGAACAGGGTCATAAAAATCAATCCAAACGATTAGGAGTTTGCTGTTTTACAGTGAGAAAAGGGAAATACTCACAACAGTTGCCAGTCTTCCCAGGAGTGGACATATTAGCAATTAATTTTTAGAATTATTAAAAGAAAAATTCAATTTCACACTTTGCAGGCGTCACTGAGCATGTTAAATGTTAAACTTCATGACTGCACAAGTAGAAGACAAGCGATCAAGTATGTTGTGCAGAACGGTTGTGAGGACAGTCCCTCATGGAAGCACGACAGAGGTTTGAAAAACAGTCTTGTCTATTACCAAAACATTTGTCAGTATTGTGGGAAAAATGTGTTTATAAAAGTTTTAGGTTATGCACTTATAGATTACGTTTAGCGACTAGTGTTCCTAGTAAATAGTTAGTCTTTGTCAGGAACCATGGAAGTGCAGAGTAGAAGTTGAACTGGACCTATGTTCGGTTTGGGGGAAAGGATCATTTAAAAAAAAAAAATCTGCAACCAGATATGCTCAACTATCTATCTGATTTAGAAATGGAGTTCAATTTTGATTCATGTGCTGTTTTCTTAGGCTTGGTTCTTTGTGAAGTTCTTGCAATGTTCTCCGAAGCTCCAGACCTTTTCCACTTTCAACACCTGTTCTCATAACTGAGTGGCATAACTTTGAGGCTCTTAACTAAATACTCAGTGTAAGGATTCCTTTTTTTTTTTTTTCCAAGTCTGCAGTAACTACAGTTTAGCTTTTTATGATTCTGTGAAAAATCTCAGTAGAACGTCACTTTGTGCAAAATTATGAGAATAAAATTAGAAGGTATTTTATTTATAAAGAAAGGAGAAAAAATGGCATGCTCTTGTTGCACTTTTACAAGAGTTTTATGTATTCAATTTGTGGTTGAGTCAGAAATCTAGTTTTCCCCATACGTGCTGGGTCACACAGGAAGCTTTACATAAAATGCAGTGGATCAGTTTCTTTGCACCATGTTTACTGCAAAGATTTACATTTTTTGATGGGCCAGAGTAGTTTTACGGGCCCTCTGCCCTCGGGCGGCCTCCTACTTGGTGGCTATGTTGATGGTGCAGTGCAAAACAATGATGTCCTTCACTGGAATGTAGACACGACAGGAGGTAAGTCATGTTAAAGTTCTCGCCTAGGTTCCTAGGTTTTATCTCAGACCACTTCTAATGGAAACCTGCCTTTTCTTAAATTACATGAACCTTTATTTTGGAACAAATTGGTCTTTAAACATTGCAGGAGGCTCTTGATTATCTTTTGCATTGAATAATGAACATGCAGTTCTTTGAGTTGAGTGATGGCAAAGAGGCCATCCTTCACAGTATTGCTGCTACCCTGTGACATGATGATGAGTTTCTTATTAACTAGGCACTGTCATTCATGAGTGAAACAGTAAGATGCAAACCATTTCAGGCCTCCATCCTACTGCCTTGGCATAATGGTACATAATGAAAAAACAAACTGGTGTCAGTCTGTAGATGTTGGGCAATATCCATAAATCTGTAGTTTTATTAACTAAAACTGCACACACAAAAGCAGGCATGTGAATCGTTTTCACAAGGTTAATGAATCTGTGGTTATGGATGGTTGCCTTTGATAATCTTCTGTTGTGTGAACCTTTAAACATGTGTAAGGCATCTGATTTTCACTTATTTTAGCTATGTAAAATATTTTGTGCATATAATAATAATAATAATAATAATGATTTTAAATGTAAAATCAAAGATGTTCTGTTTTTATTGATTAAGAAATTATCAATTTAATGGACAATGGTAATTTTGTACGATGTAGTGGTCTTGGTTCACAAATTACAAGGGGGCTCTGACCTAAAATATGGTATTAGAAGTCACAAAGGAATTAATACGTTTTTCTTTGTACATACTGTCACCTGTGTACGATTTGCACTGGACTAATGCCCCATTCACACAGGATAAAAATGATTGGGACCCTAATCTTAATACCGTCCAAATGCACGTCATGAATTCAATGATGTGCAGGCTGGAACCAAAAAAAAATCCTCAAAAAACATCTTTTCATCACCTTTTCTTCCTATTTTGCAGAGTAGTTTTGGCAATTGTGGTACATGGTGTGATTCAACGTCAGCCTATGTCCAACCCATATAAGTGTGATGGCCTGCTTTTAAGCTGATAAACATAAAGAAATTAATCAATAGTAAGCTTTACACAAAAACCTTAAACGAGTCCAGCTCAGCAGAAGATGACAACAATGGCGTGTGGCTGCATCACACAGTCAGAAACTGTTCATCTTTCATCATGCTCAACGCTTCTCTGACGGCACAAAACCCTTTTCCAATTTTGTCACTTGTCAAAATGTGACGTGTCATCACTGAAATCTAACTTTTGAGTGTGCGATCAGCGCTTTAAACTCAATATTCAAATCTAATGTTCAATCAGGATTCAAAATGTTATGCATTAAAAGATCATCGTTAAATTTCAAAATCAGTCCTTCGATGTCACTTCTGGGATCAATGTCTGAAAATCACTGCAAAACACAAATGTCACTTATCCAGTGCGAATGCACGAAACTAAATACAGATGTCAGGGTGTAATTTCAACATTACTGCAGGTCCAGGGGGAAATTTTAGTCCAGTACGAACAGGACATAAGATCACCTCTGGACCTGCAGTAGTTTCAAAATTACACCTTGACATTTGTATGTAGTTCAGTCAGTTTCCACTGGATAAGCAAAGTCTGTGTTTTTCTGTAATTTACAGACATTGATCCCGGAAGTGCCAGCAAGGCCTTGCATTTTATTTTTTTTTTAAAATTACCTTTTGTTTAACATTACTTTTTAATATTGAGTTAAAAGCATCTGATCAGATGCTCAAAAGTTAGATTTCAGTGACACATCACATTTTGGCAATTGACAAAATTGGTTTTGGTCAGTCTATGTATTAAGTTGCCATGGTAACAGTGAACTTAATGGTAAACGTAACCGGAGTGTGAAGGCCAAAGATTTTGTGGTGTCAGAGAGGCTTTGAGCTTGACTGAAGATGAAAAGTTTCTTTACGCGTGATGCAGCCACACGTCTTCATCTTGTCGTCGTCGTTCTGCTGATCGTGACTTCCTTATCAAAAGTCTCGGTATGAAGCTTAATGTTGATTGATTCCTTTGTTTTTCTTTATTTTTTTCCCCCTTGTTTGCACATATATTAATGGTTGATACCAAATTGGTAGGACCCAAAAAATATATATATGCATTTTAATCTGTAATCAAGGTTGTTTTTTTTTTGTTTGTTTTTTGTGTGTGTGTGTGCAGTGTGTGTGTGTGTGTGCAGTATGTGTGCAAATGTGTACCCTTCACCGGCCCTAATGACAGTCTAATTATTTCTTTTATTGATCCCTAAGTAGGACAAAGTACAAAACAAACAAAAAAAAAGTAAAAATAAATAAATAAATAAGTAGATAAGTAACTAAATTCTGCCAGAGAGGGCTAAAATCACTGGGTGTGGTATGTGATCAGACCAGAAAAAGAAATAGAAAGAGAGAGAGAGATGAGACAGTGGTGGTGCAGTGTGGTGCCTTTGTTGTAATGTGTGTTTAAAAAAAAAAAAAAAACAAAAAAAAAAAAACAACAAAGAAATAGGGGTAGTAATGTGGTGTTTAAAGGATAGACGTGGACACAAGACAATAGGGTGTTAATAAAAAAGAAGACAGAGGAAAGGAAAGGGGGAAGGAGCATTCTATTCTCTACTACATACCTGAGTTTTTGAGGGTGTGGGGGCAGTATTTAAAAAGTTATCTATGTAATAATATGCATTGAAGTATTTAAGTACTCATGCATGTTCATATATATAGGGATAAGGAGACACAACAATTCCTTTGTTTTTCAGCTAAAAATATCAGATCATTGTACTGTATGGGCTGGATATAGGCTGACGTAATATAAGATCAAAACATGAACCGCAATTGCCAAGATTATGCTGCAAAACAGGCAGAAAAGGCGACAAGAGTGGTTGTTTTTTGTTTTTTTTTGTTGTTTTTTTTTTTAAGATTCCAGCCCGTGCATCGCCAAATTACTGACATGTGCGTTCGGACGGGATGAAAATGATCTCATGACCTCTGTGTTTAGTGAAATAGGGTAGGTAAATTGTGGTGGAATTTTTACTTAACAAATCACAGACATGGCACATTTGGGTGGAATTGAAATCACAGATGTCCTCCGTGATTATTACAAATCACCATGGGTCCCCAGACAATTTGAATCCCATCCGAATGGGGTATTGTACAGCATCTACTGTGGACCACACAGGCCACTAGGGATGATGTGATGGAGAGGATGGAGAGGAAAAAAACATTGTGTGACCCACAGACTGTAGACTCAGGTTTGACGAGTAAAGCGGATTGCAGTAAGTGTACTTTTGTTCTGCCCTCTAGCAAACAATGTCTTGTACTTAAACCAATATTGTCAGCAACATGTCAAACACATTTTTGCGACTCTGAACTGGGCATCAGTCATTATGGGAATCTGATGGTATGATAACCTTCATTACGAATTATTCTCATATTACAGTTATCACTGTATTGCAATTGCAGTTTTAAAAAGTATTTTTTTACTGACTGAGAGTAATACTGGACAGACATCAGTGTTGATATTTGAGCTGCTCCTACCTGGTCAACTCAAGTATTTACTTGGATAAACTTATTCTCCCCAACACCCAACAGTCTCTGAACGCCAGTGAGCCAGCAGGCTGTTTATAAATACATAGTGGCCTTAAACGCTTACGTACAAAGGTGGCAAAGAAGTATGGGTATACGTGGAAGCAGATAAATAACAATGCAGTCACAGAAAGGTAGCACCTTCCTGCCGATCAAGTCGAGCGTTATTGCTGGCTGATGTTTGGTGTATGTTGGCTGATAAAATAGCCGCTTTGATGGCTTGACTACTGTATTTGTTTCACCCCTACAGACATATATACACACACATATACATACAGTTACCTTAGATTTACCAAAGAGCCATGAGTGATGCTCCTGCAAGATGTGTATTGCCTCCTCCAGCAGCCACCCTTCTAAAATATAGCTCCACCAGTCTGTCCATCTGCATGTTTTTGGTAACAAAGTAACTGTTGTATTGCTGACGTTCGTATCTCTGATGGGAGAAGAAGTGCTGGTGACTCCTCTTCCTCGGCCGCCTTGGACGCCAGCTAATTCCCACGGTTCGTGCCACCAGGAGGGGAGAGCTGGTATCCATAAATAACACATCATGTGGAATGGCTGTAATATTTCGATTAACGTCCAGTTAAAAGCTGTTTTAGCCAAATATAACTTAAACAAATACTTGTCCACACAACAGCTTTGTCAATTAACAATTAAGTTGGTTTTATTAATTTACCATCTTGCTACCTTTTTTTTTTTTTTTTTGGTCAGGAGCTGTCCCTCTTCATATCTCTTCCAGTTTTTATCCCTTTTATGGTTCCCTCATCATTTACATTGATGCTACGACGAACCGGGTTTTCTCACAAAATGCTGTCAAATGTTCAGCAAACTGCTTCAAAATGCTTCACTCTAGATGTAGCAAAGGTGAAATGGGAGAGGCTAGAACACAATTATCTGAACCATGTTTTGTTCATCTCAAAGGTGACAGTATACGTGGGACGACGTCATTCTTTCTAAAATGCCGGTTCGTTCCTGGTTGCCCAGAATAAAACGGCCGAATTCCCAGATGTCTGTTTTCGGTAATAGTATGTGTGATCAACATGAATGTTGCAAAAGTTACACCTTTTGAAACGGTTTGCTCGTAAAAAGTCAATCTGTATTGTTTTTGCAATTGGTAATGGTTTGCTTATAAAAAATAATAGTATAACGTGCAGGAGAAAAAAAAACACAATTTTGACCAAAGTATCCATATTTAAAGCGTCTTAAATGAAGTTTTGCTATTCTTATCTCAGTGGGTCGTCCGGTAAGGCTGGAGGTTATTTGTCCAAGAGTCATTGTGGATTTTTTTTTTTTTTTTTTTTTTTCATATATTTCATCGTTACGGATGTGTGACGTAGTGCTAGAAAGTGAAATAAACAGTTGTTGCCAGAGATGACTGGGATACGAGTCAGAAATGACTTTTGCTGGTTTTTGCTGCTACTAGAGATGACTGAAGACCGTGAAAGAGAGACAGACGACTCTAAAAGTAATCAAAGATTACTTCAAATGAAATTGTTTTGTTTTTGTTTTTTTTAAAGGAAAAAATTCATTTGTGTTGCTTGAAGATGCAGCAATTTTATAGTCCAACATTTAACAAGTGTTTCTTGTACTCCACAGACCCCCAGCCCAGTTCAGTTCCCCACCGTACACTCCTCCGCGTCAAACGCAGAGGTCCTTTTCATCCCCTGATAACCTTCAGAAGAATGTTATGGTAACAGTATTGATTGATAACAAACACTGGCAATTTGCTGTCATTTTACATTCTTATTAAAGGTGTGATACATGTGTTCTTGGCTGTTTTGGATTACACACGTGCCTCTGTTGGTAACAAATAGAATCATGAGAAGTATGATTTTTGGTCTACAACTTGAACCCGCAGCTGCTACCTGCTGTTTCTTTCATTTGTAGATGAACAACATGATGTGGCAGCTTCACATGCAGCAGCTCGAGCAGCTGAACGGCGGCTTCGCTAAACCTCTGCAGCGGCCGTCGTCTGCTGGTAGAAACGCCGCCCGAGGCGGCTCAAGGCAACATGACGGTGCCCCCTATCGACACCATCCATCCCAGACGAGCGGCGGCGGCGGCAGAAACCAGGGTTATGGAGACGAGCAGGCCTCTGGCCGTCATCAGCAACACAGCCGGGAGAACCACCACCAGAATGACAGGAGTGGTGGGCGTCACCCTGACAACCGAGGTGGAAACAGACATTACGATGAAAGGGGTAACAGCCGTGGTTACCACGACAATAGATGGCGACGATACTGAGTTATGTTACAGATTCATTTCTTTACATTTTATGTGGACTGTTTTCTAAAGAAAATCTGAATTATGTTGACAAAATAATTGTATTCTCAGGTAGTTTGTACATGTTATTACCTATTTGAAGATTTAATAACTCACGTCTTTATGCCTTTTTTAAGGTATTTTTAAATTTGAACTTTTTTTCTTTTGGAGGGAGTTTTTTTTCTCACTGATGTATCAAACATTTTGAGTGATGCGACTGTTTTGTCAGAAGAGCAAGGACAAAATTAAAATTTTGGATAACGTGTTAAGCAAAAAAGACAAGCATTTTTTAAAAAAAAAAACATTCATTTGGCCAGTTTTTATGCTTAGCAAACTGTATCAAAACGGTGCTCCCAGATTTTTAAAAAGTCTTCAGGTACTCTGCAAAAAAAAAAAAAAAATAAAAAAGAAGAATTCCAGCTACAGTTTTCACCAGCAACAGGGCACCAACCTTTCTAATTTTTACACGTGTTCACCTTGCTCTTTCCTTATTTTGGATTTTATTTTTTAAATACTGATCTGTAAGACATATTGGTTTTAAAATGGTCATTTTCATTATTATAAAGCTCTTGTGGTGATATTTCCATGTCGTGTTGTCATTTGTGTGGTTGTGTCATTTTTCAGCGCTATTTCCAGCCGTGCGTGTGCGTGTGTGTGCGTGTGTGTGTGCGTGTGAGACGGTGGGGCTTTTGTGTGTTTCTACTACATGCTGTAATTCATGCACACATGGCCTTATCTGCACCTATAAATGGACCAAGTGTAACTAATATGCTTGTGCAGTGGGCCATGAAGTAATCTAAAGGTGGCGCCACACACACATCCGTTTAGTGAATCAATTAAGATGTCAAATATTAGGGAGCCACATGATCAGCTCCTATGTTTGACCTTTCTATTTGGGATGCTTTCAAGTGCTGACATGGATCTCACTCCCATTCTTTTCACTTGACAACATGTAATTATGTTCAGGTTTATTTCTTGCTCTCCAGATTTCATCACAGCGGTGTCCTGCTCTATCCTCAGAGGAGTCTTTGCAACACCCCAACCAAGGGCACCGGTTTTGATCAGTTAGCACATGGGATGAAGAGGTTGGCAGTTGGCCCATCCCAGAGTTGGCAGCATTTTGATCCTTAACATCTCATATTACGATCAGATTTTCGGCACCGGTGTCCTAACTGGTGTCTATTTACGTGTTTGCTTATTGCAAAGTAGCGATCAAATCCCTTAATGTCTCATTTGAGGTCATAATCTACTTTCTGGAAGTGGTTATGCTGCCAGCAGCTCCTCTGGACATCATCGTGGACCTGGTGTCTGAGGGCAGAGCTGTTTTCCCATCTTCTGACCTGAGCTCTAGATCTTCCCTTTTAATCTGCGTGGTGTGTGATTGCATCCTGACGCTCCCAAATCGCTCTAATGGAGAGTATCCTCTCCTCGGTGTCAGTACTAGGAAGAGCCTTTACTGCCCTTCTGGCTGTGGCATTACTGTTTAAATTGGTTGATCTTCCTGGCGTCTCCTGCCCTGGAGCGGCTGGATTAAGAAGGACCACTCGGTAGCCGCTGCTGTGTGGACTTTTATAGAAACGAGTCTCCTGAAATGATCTAACCCCAAACACCCTCCCTTCACTGAAGCCCCCCCGACACAACCCACCAGGGATGAGAGTCCTGCGTCCGGGTCCGCGGCTGGAGACTTGAACTAGATCCGGTCTCAAACCAACAAGCAGTGATTCGCTCTGTTTAGTTCTCTTTATTTATCATATATGTATTTTCATTGTCTCTGGCTTACGTTTCGTGATATAAAAAGCGATTACGAGATGAGAGATGTCTTTTTTCTCTCTTTTTTTTTCGTGATCCAGATTCCCAAAGCTCACAAAAGTAACTCCTCCGAAGGTTTAAGACGAGGCCGCGCGTTCCCACGCAGCTCCCACGTTTCCCCTCCACACTTTAGGAGGCACACGTCGCTACCAAGTGCATTTGATTTCAAACTGGGACTTTCGTTTCTTTCTTCTAACATTCTTTTTTAAATTATAAACTAAACATAAATACTTTTATTTTTTGTCAAAAACCTGAAACATTGTGCGGGTGATATATGGATGTTGATCAAATTCAAAGCTAAAAGACTTAAAGAAGAAAAATCAAGGAAATAAATCATTTCTTTAGGAGAAATTATAAGAAGACATTTCCTCCCATAAGGTTCACCAGAAGTATCATGTGGTGGGCTATTCCGGACGTGTTTTTAGTTGGACAAAAATAAATTATTTTTGGTGCATTTTAGGGCGAAATTGCCTGCGGAGATTTTCTTTTTGTGTTCATGAGAAAACGACCTAAATGAATTGGCCTGTTACAGCAGTCCTGCTAAAAGAAATTCCCCTCCTTCATCGTCATATATGTGCTGCTTTCATGTTGATTTATTATACAGTTAGAATTGAAGTATTTAAATGAAGTATATTTAGCATTAGTAATAATATTTTGTCGGCCATTATAAACATATGCCATATCAAAACGATAACTAGATATAATAAAGCAATAATAACATTATTATTAACAATAATAGTTTTTAAATTATTTAGTTTAATCGTTTAAAATAAATGAAGGCTCTTTTAGACTTTACACTTACAAAGTTCATCGACGTTTTAATTATTGAACAAAAAGAAATAACGAATGAGACAAAGAAGGAGAAGGATCCGCTTCCGATAATGTTTCATTTACTTCGGGAATGACTTTCAGCATGTGCCAATTCAAAAAAAGCCATCGAACAACTTAGATTTCTTACAGTATTCTTGTTTCTGTAAACGCGATGTAAAGCTGACCTGTTCAACTAAACACGCGCTCAGACTCCGTTTGTTTTTCCAAGGCAGTGAAATCAAGTAAAAAATAGAAAATCACCGGTGTCTGCAAAATTGTTTAAAAAGACTAATTAGATCACTATATATTTAGCTGTTTTGTGGCCAAAATTATGGTTAAAAATCTAATTAAGTTTAGCGCCACGCTAGAATACCAGCTTATTCAGATGAATAGAAGCAGCCACTCGAATGTAAAAGGTGAAGGGAACTTTTGTTTCCTCCCAAATGTGTGTGTATCTGAACGCGGGTGAGTGGATGGTGTGTGCGTGTGTGTGTGTGTGTGTGTGTGTGTGTGTGTGTGTGTGTGTGTGTGTGTGTGTGTGTGTGTGTGTGTGTGTGTGTGTGGCCTGGTGTATGTAAGAGAGAGAGTACAGCAGGTCTAGAGATGAGCTCAGGGATGGTTTATATAGAGGAGGGTGTGCGCGCAGCTCGCTCATTACCGCAGCGGCGTTCTGCGCAGCACGACTCCAACACTGCCGAGCTTCTCCACCACGCTTCAGGGAGAACAAAATTGCATTTTGAAAGATTTATAATAAAAATGCCTCTCATACGCGCATGAACTCCACAGTTGTTTTATCTTCCAGACGGTTAATCGCACATAAAGCGTAGACATCCGTGAGCGACGACGGCGGGGCAGAGCGCACAGGGACGCACCATGCACTGCCAAGCCGAGCTGAGGCTCTCCTCTCCCGGGCAGCTCAAGGCTGTCAGGCGGCGCTACAAGACGTTCATGATTGACGAGATCCTGTCCAAGGAAACTTGTGATTATTTTGAGAAACTGTCCCTCTACTCGGTGTGTCCTTCTCTTGTTGTTCGACCAAAGCCTCTTCATTCATGTTCGGGTAAGACTTCCCTCTTTTTCCGCCAGTTCACGAAGAAATCAGTCAGCACGAAAAGCAAATTAATGCCAGGCTGCAGGTCTTTTTTTTTTTAGCATTGCAATTGTTACAGTGTGGTAACTATTATTTGAGTGATTTACATTTGAAAGAGGGTACAAAAAGTTGAATTAAATAAAACGACAAACCTGCACTGAAGTGTGTAGACGGCTTTACCGGAGTTTAAACGAAATTCACGTGTTATACTAATTTCTGCGTTTTTATTATTATTATGACAGCTCAGACAATATTAACATATTGATGTTTCAACCGATTACACTTAACATTTGTTTAGTTTTCTCACATATGTGCGTTTAGATCTATTTTGTTGTGGAGTTTATTGGCTTCACATTAACATTATGCTTCTTTTTATTTTTTAATCATAAAAATCCCTTTTAAAATACCCCGCGATCTGAATGGAAAAATGTGCATTTTTTTGTTTTTATTTCCCACGTTTCATTTTGTACCTGACATTATGAATGGCAGAGCAGTTCAGTGTTGATTTTGCAAGTGTTGAAAATCAGACCTGTGGTGGAGTCAATGAACGTCACTCGCGCGCCTCAGGGCTTTCTGTGGGGCGCAAATGATAAATGACTGCACCGATAAGTGCTTCAGTTAAAAGTCACCAGAAAGGCAGTTGGACAGATGAGAGAGATAAAGGAGAATTTCAGTTGAAGTCCATGGCTGCAAAAAGCTTTAACCTTTGATCTTTTTGATCTCACTTGCTTTGATTAATTTGAGGGTATTCTGCTAAGCCGGAGGCCTTATAATAATGACTCCGACTGCTTCTTGTCCTGGTGCCGGACATTTATGAATGTATTTAGTCGGAGAAATATAGCTCAACGTGACCCGGAGTAAAAGGAAACGTGCGTTTCAACCTGTGGCGTACACCTGACGGGCCACTGATGGATACCTGGATGATGGAGGACATGGAGATATGGCAAACTGACTTTATCGACTTTAAACTTTAGCCTTCCAGATGCCGATCAGCTCATTCTCTTTTCATATTTTATAATTTCTTCAATAGATAGATAGATGTCCACGCGCATAAAGCTGACAGAGCTCATTAATGGATCTTAAAAAAACAAACAAACAATTGATTTAGTGACTCCTGATTGCAAGTCCACTAGACAACTCGAAAGCTCCTGTAAACTAGTAACCATTAGGGTAATTGCGCTAAAGTCTGAAATAATAGCTGCTGCAATTTGATGATGACAGCGATGGTTGGGTAAAAATAGGAGAAGCATTTCCCTCGTACTGCCCTCGCGCTGGAGGGCACCAGGACTGGCCTTTGGCAACCCTCTTTTTTTTTCTTTTCAGATGGATAGAGTAACCTGCCCCGCATATCAGAACATGCTGCCCACCACTTATTTGTAGCCGCAGGGGTGTGAGACACACTATATTCCTCAACATCAATGACTTTTAGTGCTTGATATAGAAGCTGGCAAGCTTACTGGTGGTAAGCCAAAAAGAGGCTGCTAGCCCCTGCATGCCCCCCTAACTGGGAAGGTTGACTTCTTAATTCTGCAAAGAAAGGTATGCTTTAACCTCCCGTTACCAGCGGAGGCCGCTGAAAGACAGTGATGCCTGCAGAAGTAGATACTGCGTGGAGTTTCGCAATATTTGTGACTTTTTTTTTTATTATTTTTTTTTTTTTTTTGCTGTTTACACATTTAGTCATTTGTGAAATGAAATAGAGACCTTCCTGTTTTATTTTATAGGTGACTAACGCGCATGCAGTTAATCCCCCTGTCAGTTATAGCAGGACCGGAGACAATGCACCCTGACCTGGAGCTAAACAGTGAACGTCATAATGGTTGGTTGCAATATTTCATGTGGCAGCCCATCTCTCAGCAGGACCCAGGGCAGAGCTCTTAGTGGTATTATCTGGAAGAGGAGAAAGAGATTAAGATCAGCTGTGGTATAATCTCACCTGACAGCATAATGAGAAAAATATACACACATACACACACACACACACACACACACAAAAAAAAGACATGAGTGTATGAAACCTGATGCATACTGGTGTGGCACTGGCTGAATGCCTACAGAGCAGAAGCCTTTTCATCCCATCTTACATTTTAATCCGCTTCAGACAATAAACTCACCCACTGAGAATGAAGTCGACTTGATACCGCCCGTGTCAACACATAGAGAAGCAATTATCCACACACAAACAAAGGCAAAATATACACATCTTCACCTAAAGGGAAGTGTTTGACAGCCTGCCATCTTCAAGCAATACTTGTTCTGCTATCAGATCTCACTGGATCTGCAAGCCATAAGCAGTTACTCATCTTTAAAAGCAGTTTCTGCAGGTACATTTCAGCTGCACGTCCGTGCATCAGATTTCAAATTATTGAAATGATTATCGCAGTGCTTTCTGCTCAAGCCTTGTCTCGATTAAAGGACGTGACAGCTACATTCACCAAGTGAGGTACCATTAAATCATTATGTCTAAAAGTGAAGGATTCCAGCTCAAAAGCAACGAGATGGTCTAAACGCTGTTCATGCGCACGATAGGAGGACAGAATGGAACAAGCAAACACACAAAACAAAGAGTCAAGCTGAGCAGCCTTCTTTTCTATCATCATGTGGTTTACTGTAATTGCGTCAAAAGCTGACACACACATGCCACAGCAAAGCAATAAATCATCCATTCAAGCATTCCTTTTTAAAAAAAAAAAAAAGAATACCGGAACTGCAAGTTTTTCCAAGAAATGCTGCATCACTTATCAAAGTAGACGTTCAAGTCCTTTGTGTGCAATCAGACTGAAGTCACAATAACTATGTTATCAATGGAGAAAACAGCTGGTATAAAAAGTCCTGTTTGACATATCTGGATCTATTATTAGGAGGTATGACTTCTGTAATGGTTACTATAAGCACTTGTTCCAGTTCATACATTCCAACTGTGATTATCAAGAGGATCCATGTGCTTTTGCATGGGGCTGAGTTGCGTTCCTGCAGCTCCTCAAACAGTTTATTTGTAGACTATTGACAGGACACTGACGCTTGTCAGCAGCATGTCAGAGAGTTGGCTTCACTGTCAGTGGAAAAGTCAGCACAAGGCCTGACATTTGTCTCTTCTTTCTTTTCTCTCTCGCACTCCCTCTGGGCGACTGTCCGGAGACGCCCTCAAGCTCTTTGCTGACAGGAGATTTCCTGAAAGTTGCCGGGGCAAACTGAAGAGTTTTTCTTTTTTCTTTGTCATTTCTTCTTCTTTTTTTTTTTTTTAACTTCAGGAAAAATGACAAATCTATTGCAGTTACATAAAACAATTAAATATACGTCCTCTCCAACCATTACGTGTAAAATAAGCCGATTGGTTCATTATGAGTACTGACCTAATCTGGACAGACTGACTGTGGTTGTGTGTGTGTGTGTGTGTGTGTGTGTGTGTGTGTGTGTGTGTGTGTGTGTGTGTGTGTGTGTGTGTGTGTGTAAGATTAAAAATGGTGATTAAGGGTGCAAGAGAAGCGAAAAAGACAACTCGTCGGGACTTGTTTCAAAGCAGCAATCTGGCTTTCGGGGGATCTGTGGTGACCTCATCACTGCGGCCTCACGGTGACGTCAGGATGAGCCGGGGCAGCTCTCTCTTTTCCTTGTGCGCTACAATTTTCACACTGGTCTTTCAGGGAAATACAGTCCGTAGTAAAGCTCTGAATTTGTATCTTCTGTTTACACTGCAAATGTGTGTCTCAGTTGTCCTTTGGTTCCTGAGGAGATCGAGGGTTCAGCTGTTGTTCTGGGTCCCCCTCCTGATCAGCCTGTCCATTAAACACTCGAACTGCTTCCCCATAAATGCAGAGCTAGTCTGTTTTTTTTGTTTAAACTGGGAGGATGTTTCATGCAGGTGATATAATGCTCACTGTGGTTGACCCACCAGGTCGCCTCTGCCAACCTCCAGGTCTCCATCCCTCCCACCTCGGCTCCAGACAAGTGCTGCCTTTTATTGAGTCTGGCGTCTGTAGCTTTTTGTCGACTTCTATAAGGAGCTGAAGCACACGTGTGTGTGTGTGTGTGTGTGTGTGTGTGTGTGTGTGTGTGTGTGTGTGTGTTTCTCAAGAGTGGGGGAGAATGTAAGAGATGGAAAAAATGTGTATGAGTTCAACATTTTTTTTTTTCAATTTTCTTTTATGATTTTATTACCGTCGGTACATGTGTGCATGTGCACGTCCGTTAAATGTGTGCACACAGTTGTTTTGTGTTGGACAGCCGGTTCGTTTTTAACAGCCTCTGAAAAATCATCATTCATTTGAAGGGTTCGGGGGGGTCAGTGTTAAACACAGCCTGCGTCATGGGGATCACAGCCCTCTACATGGAGGAGGTCGAAGCCAAAACACTTTTCACAGCAAACACGGCTCAATTAAAAATGAACCTGTCTGAGCAATTACAGGCAGTCGATTAAAAAGAACAAAAAAGGTGACTCAGGGCTCATAAGAGCCCACTAAGCAGATAACAGCCGTATCTCTTGTCACTGCGCTTTAATGTGTTTCTCCCTGTCTCCGTGACCCTGACACACTGTGTTTGCTCCTCCAGGCTCCTCGTCACTCCGTGCCTACCCGCTCCTCTCGGTGATCACGCGGCAGCCGCCCAACTTGCCCCCCCACCTGCCGCCTGCCGCCTCTCCGGGCGCAGTCCACTCTCACCTGCCCCTGATCTCCCCGCAGCTTCCACAGGGCTCCGAGCCCTCGCACAGCCAGACGCCCCTCAGCATCAGCAGCGAGTCGGAGACGGAGCTCTGCACGCCCCGCCTGAAGAAACCCCGTCGCAGCCGCACCATCTTCACCGAGCTGCAGCTGATGGGCCTGGAGAAGAAGTTCCAGAAGCAGAAGTACTTGTCCACACCTGATAGGTCAGTGTAGCTCAGACACCTTTGCAGTCGGTCGATTCAAAAAGATCTGATCTGCTGCACAAGAAAGTAAGCAAGAGCTGAAAACAGTGAACAAACCAAAGGAAAATGCAGAATTATGAACAGAGCTCGTAGCTACAAAAGACAAAGAAAAGAAAAAGAAAGAAAAATGTGGACACATAATATAGAAGAATTCAAACCGATCATGTTAAAGGCAACGCACACTAATTAAATAACCCTGATGAGCAGCTACCAAAGTCAATTGAATGTCAGTCAACCGTAACAGTTTGACAACCTGTGAACTGGAGCTCTCAAAGAGGAGATTTCAAAGGTTCAGAACCTGCACACACACATTCGCAAAGCCACAAATGCAATCATCAAGCAGCAGTTCACCTAACATTTCGTTTTTGATTTATCCTGTGGGGAATGTCTCTTGTGATGTGAATTTTTGTCTGAGCCAAAGCATTACCTCAGCATTCTAGTTGAGACAAGAGGAACGTTTTAACCCCGAGCCCTCGAACAGCAAAAGGCCCCAACAAAGACACGCTGCCTTGACTCGGGAAAACAGGAGCAGTGGCCAACACAAGCAAACAGAAACGCATTACGCTGATTTACTGCCAGTCATTTCACTCGTGTGCAGGTGCATAAAAACCACATTCAGATCTCTACAACGAGAATGAGCAACGTTAATATCTGTGTCTTTAGCTCCATGCCGAGGGTCATTTTTGGGATCTGACATCAGGTCAGATTATACTCCCGAGGTCTGTATTTGGCCGGCAGGCTGTTTTTCCATTATAAGGCAGAGTGGTACTGAACCATAAATATGGTTTAAAAAAAAAAAGTATTTCCTTCACCTGCACAGCAGGGATTTCAAACTGCTTGTGAACCTTTGCGTGAAAGATTTCTGTGCTTTTATATCTCTTTATTATAGACACACCAGAGAAAATAACCGGTAATTTAAAGCATGCATATTGCAGACGATGCTGTGTGTGATATATGTTCAAAGTAGACGTGCAAATAGCTACTCATCCAGACAGACATCAAAAAGACTCCTTGCGACGTCGTTCAATCAAAAAACAAATGAGCAAATTTGGAATCAAACATATTTATTTGTTATTCCATTTATATTCCATCCGTGGGTGAAATTCCCACAATGCATTATTAAATACACCTCATATTGGCTTCCCTGGAGCTGCGTGAAAGGCGGCATGCCTCATCTTAAAGCAGAAGCCTTGAGGCGCAGCGCAACTCGGTGATCAAACCCAACCACCCGTGTGAAAAGCTGTGCCAGAATGTCGGTCCCTGTCAAAATATCCGATTCTGAAGCCGTGTTGAAAATTAATTAAATACCCAGCTCGAGGAAAAAAACATCAGCAGAGAAAATCCCCCCTTTCATACCCCACATCAAAGTGCAGCACGCTCACTACTTTAATTCGTAATGATCCAAAGATAACGTTGCTCTTCTCATCCAGCGTTCCCTACGATCCTGACTATGCGTCGAGTCAAGCGTGGCCAAAGCCAAAAATATCCCTGAAAGGACTTTTAACTATTTATATGACGGCGCCGTAAACATTTTCCTGCATCTTCCAATCACGACAATTAGCAGCTGAATAACAGCCGCTGTCACTGCTTTATGGAAGCTGCAGGAAAGGAACAAAATGGCGCCTGTGCAGTGGCCTGGAGCCAGTGACTCAAACAGTTTCTGCTGCTGTAACCGAGTGAGGTTTCTCTCCATTAGGAACAAACCACCATAAATAATCGGGGTATTTTCCTTTTCTGCAATTACTTTTCCTTGCCTCCAGTTGTTGCCCTTCTATAGATTGCTGCATGTAGGATTGTGACAGTTGATAGACTGCTTGATTGGTGCATTTTGAAGCACATAAATACACAGAACACACACTGTCGTTCTCACAAGCACACACATGCAGACGCCTCATTATGTCCGTTGGGTATGCATTTATGGAAGTGGTGCTGAATCTCAGAGATCGTGCTTTTTTTTTTTTCTTTTTTTTTTTTTTTTGCACTGCTTTTTTTAGATTGCGTTCCCTCATGTTCACAGTCTCACCTTCCACTTTCACCCAAGTGAAAGTTTTGTTCCCTTTTCCCCGAGGGGGGGGTTAGTGGATGTGAGAAACCAAAACCCTCATCCGACCATCAAAGAGCTTGTGAAGAGTAGGGAAGAGGAAATCCCACTTAAAAACAAAAAAAAAAAATCGATAACCACCCTTTTCCTATACACTTGTCTGCCTTGCTCGCTTTATCTGCCCCTTCCTGGGGTTTTGCATTTCACACCAACCGATAGCCCCAATTAGTCATGCATCGCCACATGTGGTGGATGCATTCAGCATTTTGTCTAGCAGCCCCAATCATCCAGCTTAAACTGTTGTGACTGGATTACCGGCTCCACTGCAGACGTTTTGAACACGTCTCCTTAGCTGCAGGTGTACGATGTCAGACACAAGCTTTCCTGTCAGACTTAACTGTATTAGGAAGCTGGGTGTGTTGCCATATACTGTACTTAGATTTGCAGTGAGGGAAGCTGTGAGGAATAAGCGGTTGTCAAGTAACAACATTGATTTTCACCCCATACATTTGTCTCAGAAAGCTAAGCCAAGAAAGTACATTGTCGTATCCGACTAACGTGCAGCTTATCGTGCTTGTGATTGTGCAGGCTGGACCTGGCCCAGTCCCTTGGTCTTACACAGCTTCAGGTGAAGACGTGGTACCAGAACAGACGTATGAAATGGAAGAAGATGGTAAGCTTGCCCGTCTCTTGTTGAACATTTCTTTTTGTTTTGGAGTTTGCTCCGACAAGTGACCTTCAACAAGCTCAGGTTCAAGCGAATTTGAACTCCAGCTGAATAAACTTATTTCATTCATTTATTTTCTTTAGTGCAGCACGGCTGGAAAGACGTATCTGAGAAATGTTACTAGATAGTTTGTGAAAGGCAAATATTAACCCAAGCAGCAGCCCAGACGGATGCATAAATGTAACTTTTTCATTACATTTAAACTGCATTTGTTTCATATTTGGCACCAATAACCGATACAGAGAATTAAAAGAGTGTCTCACAAATGTTGAAATGTGAAAACGTTGGACGACTTTGGAGCTTTGTTTGCGCGACAAAATGTTCATAGAAATTCTCCATATGAGAAGATTATAGAAGAACAAATGATGATTTATTTTTCCAGCTTTTATTTAAGAGGCATGAACTGAACCTCCATGCAGACTGAGCACTGGAAGTATTGTTGTTCGACACGTTTAGTCACTTTTAGTAACAATATGGCAGGAAGCGATGTTTTAGGAAGGCAAAGTGCGGTTTGACTGATGATAATTGCAGTGGGAGCGAACACTATTGTGGAAGGGTTAACCAAAAAAAAAAAAAGACCTGAAATCGTTAAAGATAAATGAGTGCACAGGGCGCAGTCAGCAGCAATATGTCTTCTCTTAATTACTGTAATAGCAAAGATTGCCTTTGACTCCTGCTGTCATTTATTACCAGAGCGGTCCACTAACACTGTCTGTGCGTTATTCTAGGTGCTCAAAGGAGGTCAGGAGGCTCCGACTAAGCCCAAGGGAAGACCCAAGAAAAACTCCATTCCTACTACAGAGGAAATCGAGGCCGAAGAGCGAAGATTGAAAATAGAAGAGGAGGAGAAGATGAGGCGGGCGGCTGAGGGAACAGCGCCGGCTCATGTAGGGGAAGCATCCCCGCTTGAACCTCAAGACCTCAGCTCAGAAGCTCACAGCCATGTCAGAGCAGTGGAGGGGTTTGAGCCGGAGGAGCCACTCCTAATGTCAGAAACTCACACAGCCAGCTAAGCAAGAACAAACTAACCAAAGACTAAAGCCAGCCCAAAAACAAATAGTGCCTCAGGATCAGCGTTAAAAGCCTGTGTGGCCTCTAGAAGCATTTGTTTAAGTTGACTGGATACAAAGCGATGGCATCCAGTCTCAACCAAATGTAACCTTGTTTTTTTTTCTTGTGTACTGGAAAAAACGTATCACCCGAAGAGCTAACCTTCCTTACGCACTGATTGCACTGGTAAGTATATGGCCTTTGGTCCGTAGTGTAAGACGTGTAAATCTGTCAAATCCAAACAGGTCAGTCAAGCCTTAATCACAACATAGTGACACGTATCACATCATCAAATTATTGTGCTTTTCAGCTGTAAGAGATTACACACACCTCTCAGCTCTCAAAGCTGCCAAATATCAAACACTGCCTTACTGTGGTGCATCTATGTATCTTTGTATAGAAAATCGGTTCACTGCCAAAAACCGTAATATGAAATGGCTCCAGTGCCTTGTTGGTCTCAGAGGAAAGCTTTTAATGTGTTGTTAAAACAGCCGTCGAATGCAGAATATTTTTTACAGTCAAGTGCCATATTTCAAGACAGTTTTGCACAGCTGAGGAAAGGAAACTATGTTTAGATCACTGTTGTACTGTACAACGCCAAGGCACAAATGAGTTCATTTTTTGATTACTAAAGTTTGAATTTTTTTGTTTTCTCAAAGCTAAAACTCAATATTTGTGACAAGCCATACACTGTATCATACTGTAGAAAGATGTATAAAGATGTATAAAGTACAAAATATATGGTCTTTTGAATATATATATATATATATATATATATATATATATATATGTGTGTGTGTGTGTGTGTGTGTGTGTGTGTGTGTGTGTGTGTGTGTGTGTGTGTGTGTGTGTGTGTGTGTGTAAAACAGTATTTTGAACCACTGTTCAGAATTGGATTAAAATAGTTTATATGTACAATGCTCCGGCTGATGTTTTTTTCCTCAGGATAATTTCGAGCCACGAGGGCACTAAGACCCTTAAGCTGTCATGATTCATTGAGAGAATAAATCACAGCCTATGCCAGAGATACAAGCAAATGTTGAGCATTTAAAATCTCAAAGAGGTTTTCAGCCTGCAGGCTTTGCATGAGTACCCCAATCGGTATGTTAGACCTGCATTAACACAACACTCTCTTCAACTGCCTGTCACTGACTTCTCCAAACGTGCTCTCTTTGCAAAGATTTGTCATTTTAAGGTGTCCCCATTTAAAATGAAACAAATGTCACTGTTTCGTATGAAAAGTGCAGTATTTTTCTGATGTAAATGATACTTGTTTGGTAAGCTTGTTTGCTGTTATTTTCAGGTTTGTATAACACTATTTTTGTTATTTGCAGGTTTGTGTTTATGTATTTAAATACACTTAATAAAACTGCTATAACTCAAATTCTGTCCTGTATTATTATGGTGTTTTTCTTTTACATTATTGCCCCTGGATTAAACTCTGACCCTCATTTATAAAACGCATTGCGCCCTTGCATGCCTTTAGCGAACATATTCAGCAACAAATTGCCGTTACATATGAGGCCCTTTTCAACGACTTTTCTAAACGTACCGTCATTTCAAGCATGGAGACGGTAAATCAAGCAGTCACTGTAGCTCTGGCAAGTTAAAGTTCAGGTAGATCCACTACTAATGGAGCTTTCCGAGGGTGTATTAACCGTAGTCAAAGTCTGCCATAAATCATATTTGACAGATGAGAGCATTAAAGTGCTCTAAGTTGTGACATTTATAAACTTTATCTGCAAAGTGTACATGAACGCCCAGAGTGCAACCTCGGGGCTCCGCTGTGATGTTGGGCAAGCGAGGAACAAGCTAAAGAGTATTTTTAGAGCCTGATACCGGACACGGATGATTTCTAAAGCAAACAGTGCACGTTCGCATTGCGTTATGCATTACGTGCTTTAACGCCTTGTGTAAACACTCTAGGTATGTTTCCTGTGCACTCACCAGCAGAAGCAGCCGCACATCTTTGAAACGATGAGTATTTAACTTATGTGGCCTCTGCAACTAAATCAAAGAGGTGTTTTTACTACAAAAAGTCAAACCTTTGGAAAACAGTATTCAATCAACTTTTGTTCAGACTGTTTCTGTAATCTAAGAGTGACGCGAACATGAAAAAAGAAAATTATTTATTTCTTCAGTTCTGCAGAAGTGAATGATCTTATTCTCATTCGGCTATATTTGAGGCACAGTTGTAATTCTGCAGAAGTGAATGTGTATATACGTTATGTCGAATAAAATAATAATACAAAAATGTAGAAGACATTTAAGATGTGCATCTCTTGAAATACAACATCCAAAAGCTTTCAGCACTTGGTAAAACAAAGCGTTAAACATCAGGATAGTTTCAGTGCAGATGCCTTGTTTTTTGCATGAATCTCATGGTATGAGTACAAACATTTTCCTATTAAATATCCTCAAGAAAACAGAGGCTCAAGTTGGCAAGGAGGCAGGCAGGTCTAGATGGAGCTTCGGCTTGCAAGTCTCCACAAGCGGCCATTCTCCTTCCGGCTAATTGTTGTATTGCGAGGTAAGACTCAGAAACAGCCCTGCAGTGAGACACTGGCGGCCTAATTAGAGAACCGGTTATTTTCTCACAAGTCCAAGTTCAGTTTTAGGTCACCAGGGTGGAGGGGTGTCAAGCACAGGCGGCCCCTCACCCTCACCCACCGAGACATCCAGCGCCCTCCTTAACCTGTCAGCTCAGCTTTGCTCTGGTAATTAGTACGGCTTCTTGCGAGACGAGGAGTGGGCGTCACTCAGTGTTTCAGCCTTTTAGTGTAATAACAGTTGATGCTGTCTCTAAACGCTGAGTGCAGGAAAAACTGGGTTTATATGACACGTTAAAGGTGGAGGCCATTTGTAACAGTGCTCCTCATTGTCTTCCATTATACTACATCAGCTATGGAGGAGGATCCCATCATCTCTGAGATGGAGGAAACTCTACAAACTGCTGCTGTCACGAGTCTTATTTTGTTTGTTGAGTTTTGTCATTTGTATTGCTACAAGACACAAGACTTTTCTCAACTCGTCATTATGAATGTAGATGGCATACAGGAGTGACACTTTTTTCCTCTATAAAACTATAAAAACCGTGTTGTGGGAGGTTTTCATGATGACAGAACAGTCATGTGCAGAAGTTAGTACCTCGTCTGGTAATCCTATGTTTGCATGTTTAACAGCATGGTATAAATGATCTGCTCATACTGAGTCCAAAGCTGAACAAGAATATGTAACTGTTTTCAACGTGCCATAATATCTAACAAAGATGAAGCCAACAAAGAAAAACCGACAAAGCAACAAATGAGGGGAAGAAAATGTCGGCAATACCCCTAGATCCTGTCACGTCATTCCAAAACATTTTCATTTTTTCCGTTTGGCCATTCTGATGTAGATTTAGTGGACCACGGTGACAAAGCGTTAGCTGTCACATCTCACACACATCTGCTTCCAAAGTACTCTGTTGCAGAGGAGGTCTTGGTCAACTAAGTGACTCCAAGGTGCCCAGGTCATGTGGTTGCATGACAACCCAATCATCACCCCTCCACGGCCGTTACTGCTGAAATGTCGTGTTTACATTTCAAACACGACATTTCAGCAATGCGCTGCAATGAGTGGAGTGCCTGACACTGATAGGCTGTTTCACCGACACCACCTGGACTACTGCCAAAAAGGCTGTGGTGCCAACACAGTCTTATGGTAGTTTATGAGCTATCAAGAAAATTGATATAATAACTCATAACCTGGTAACCAGGAAAAAAATACAAAGAAAAACACCTCTGCATTATATTCTTACATGTACAACACTTTCCACAAGGACGTTAAACAACCCATAACCAAAGAATCTGAACCATGTATGTGTAATGTAAGTGATAAATTGTATTTTAGCATAAAGACGTATATGTTGGATCAGTTCCATCATTGAGGACAATCATCTTTTGGAACTAATTCTCAAAATCATCCAATCGCTAGTTTGACAATTTAGTCTAATGGATTTAGGTGTTAATTACAGCGCTGGCCGCCTCCCTGTCTTCTTTTCAGTGCTCTGGTCAACATGTCTGGGGTACAACACACTGCTTCCCACCTTCAGGCGCCCTTGCATAAATCAGCCAGTGAGCATGTCTGCATATATGTGCGTGTGTGTGTGTGTGTGTGTGTGCATGTTATGCCTTTTTTGCATAGTTTTGCTGCAAGGATTTTCAAGGTCTTCACAAGTCAAGATTGCTGGCTCAAGGGTGTTTATCTACCTGCTGAGGTGGTGAGTGTCAGTAGACCTGTCATTTTTTACCTATGAGCGAATGTCCAAAGTGCAGCAGACTTCCCTGCAGACCCTACAGACCTCCCTGAAGATCCCTGTCACAATGACTTAACCTCATCACTGGTAACAACTGACTATTTTCATTCCCAGGACGTCAAATACAGCTGCTGCTATTTTTTTCCCCCCAAAACTATTGGTGTCGCTGATAAATGCCCAAAGATGTGCAGTGTGCTGAGATACTGGCAATAAAGACCCCAACACAATCTCTTGCCTTTGAGACTGGCTGTGTTTAACTATTATTATTATTATTATTATTATCATTATTATTATTATCATCATTATTATTATTATTATTATTATTATTATTATTATTAACTTTTTGGTTTTGTTTTAGCATAACAATGATTTATAGGGGTGAAGATAAGATCAGTTATTTGCAGTGGTAACCCTAAGTTATGATTTTAGACATTTATCCAGGCTCTTATTAGCCCTGAAATGTATAGAGTTTACTCCACATTTAAGCACAGAAATTGCTGTTAACGTCCAATAATCCACATTTTCAATCCAACCCATTGTACAAGGGGGTATCTGTTGAACTATTTTTCATATCATTTACATCCCAAATCAATGTTGTGTCTGCAGAGGAGAGGTGTAGTCGGTGTAGTGGTGCAGATGTGACTATGGCAACATTTGTATTCACTTTAACCTCGTCTACAGTTCATTTTTCATTCAGTATTTTGATAGCCGAGACATTTAGATTAATATTAGGTGTAGGCCCTAAAATACTTTGTTAGGGTTTGGAAAAGCCATGGTTTTATGCATTCAGAGATTACCTGAAAAACAACAGTAACAACTAAGTAAAATGTAGACAAACTCTATTGGTTTCAGTAGTGCCAACACAGAAATGTTATACTTTTTTTCACCACACAATTGAATTCAATTCAGAAATATTTTACTGATTCCGAAAATGAGTTTCTGTGGTCCATTAACTGTTATTATTTAAGTTTCTTAAAGAGTCATTGCAGATCAGACATTTCAAACTTAAGGCCCCTATATTATTAATAGTTAAATGCAGAGGCAATTATGTAAAATGATCGGTTGGTCACTCTTTCATTTTATTTTCTGTCATTAGTTCGAGTCTCTGAGCCACCTCTGAAATGATGTTTCCTGTAGCGCCGTGAGAAAGTGTCATTGTTGTAAAGTGATATGAAGCCGTTGCAAGAGACAATAGAGATGGCAACAAAGTTGTTTTGGGTTGTTTTGCAGCGCTAGGGATGGCAGTTCATAATAATTAGTCAACACTTCCAAGTAAGTAATAAAAAATGTGGAATTACAGGTTTTCAGTGTCCAGAAATGCAACTTATTTTTCTCTTACTGTTATCTGCACATAGCTAAAACATTTATTTTTGCTCAGGTCCTCCCTGACCGTCCCAGTCGTCTCTGACCTGGCCGGTCAGAAACAGCGAAGTGCAACACAGCTGTTCATCATTTGTCCAAAGCATACCAAACTAATTCTTCAGCAGTCGTTCTGCATATGTATTTCATGGTAAAATAAACAACTTAAGAAAGAAAAACTTTAAGTGATAAAATAACATGATCCAGACAGTTTAAGAGTTTTCTGCTGAATAGCTCCCTTTGATGTGTTTTTAAAAAACTCAATAGATCTTTTATATGCAAAGGAAAAACCTCACATACTCAGTATCTCCACTTTAAAACCTTGCCCATTTGAGCTATATCGTTGTCTTTTAATATTTTATTTATGACAAAGTAAAGGAAAACAGTAGTAACCCGATAGTAAAATCCAAAATGAGAAAAGGGCGGGCAGCGGGTGCCTTCAGAATTTTTCCACAGCGATCATAACTCATTTTCAGGCACAGCTGAGAACATGGGAATCATCCATACAAAATGTAGAAAAGCCTGCTGGGTTTTTTTTTTTCCCTTCCCGCTCTCCTCTATGACCTGGTCTGGCCTTTGAAAGATGTATTCTCATTTTCCAGTTGGACTGGGGTTTTATAGTGGTACTTTTTGCTTTGCATTACTGTAACAAATCAAAGCTTTTTACATTAAAGAATGAAACTCTCACAGATGGCTGCAAATCAATTTGTGACCAGGTTCTGAGTAAGTAGAGGAGTTATAGCTCCCAAACTGAGGAAGAAGACACTTAAAGTTGCATTGAGTAAAATCTCTTTATGTTCTAATCAATTAGTGGGTCAAAGCTTTTGCATGTTTAATATAATATTACACACAGTTTTAGTGTTTCACAGACTCCCCCTCGTGTTCGCCTGTTTCTTTATTTCAAAAACGTCTCTGTATTGTGGCTGTCTTTCACAGTGCCTCCTCTTTTCTCCTGTGATCTTTCACTAAGGGTTTCTGATGATAAAAAGCCGCTTCTTGTGCATTTAATTTAGGCGACATGAAAAACGGAGCTCAGTATGCTTGTAATCTGCATTTTACACCGAGACTCAAGTTTATAAAGGCAGCTCATCTAAAAGCCAAGAAAATGTCAGAGAGAAATGTAGAAAAAGAGGAAAAGTGCTGGCTGTGTAATGTGGGATCATCCGGGTGGCAGAATGACTGAGCAGTTACGTATTTGCTGAAAGCTTCTTTTGGTGCCCAAGTAAAATAAAATCAAGTGAACCGAGGGAATTTGTATGTCTGTGCTGGTGTGTCGTTAGTTGTTTTTTGCGTTCTGTATGAGATCTGCACCCATCCACACTCTTATCTTCTACTGTTTTGTTTTCTTTGACAAAATAAGGAAAACTTCCTTGTCCATGTTTTGTTTATATGAGACCTTTTAAGTAGGGTTTCCTGCGCTGACAGAACCAATTACCTTTTCTTTTTCAATAAATGGACTCGTGCACATTTCTTATCCAGAGCAAGTGTGTTTGTTAAAGGACTTAGTGTCACTAAAACCGTGCTGTGCTGGGCCAGTGGGCAGATAATGAGCTCAGGTGAATGGCCTGCGCGCTCCTCAAATATTTCCGCATGAGGAAACAAAACTAATAGGAAAAAAACAGAAGATGAGTATTGTTGATTGGCAAGCCGTGAGGATCTTGTATTTTCCCTGCATGTTTAGGTTCTCCTCTGTCAACTTCCCTGACAGCATGTCAGCAATCTAGCGAAGGGGATCTCTGCATTTCTGACTCGGCTGATGTCATGGAGCAGTCAGGGGTCAGCCATCAGCCCGAGGGGTGGAGTTAACCGGGGGGGTGGTGGGGGAGCTAACACTAACCATCTGCTGCGGCATTCTTCACTGGCTGCAACAGAATCTCACATGTACATCTATGAATGAAACAAAAGTAAAGTGCATCAAATTGGAACGTAATTGTTTAAATTTCAAATCAAGATCATGGCGCTGCTGTCTCGATGCTGAGATGGACTCAAGCATGTGTGCTCTCAGATAGGAACATTCAAGCTGCTGCTTGTTAAGTTGATGCATTCATGACTCACCTGTGGAAAGGAAAATGTGAAACGCCAGATAGTCCTTTTGATTGTCAAAAATATCAAGCTTTAATTGCGAATAGTGCAAGGGAAGGTGACTAGTTTCTTTTGGAGCAGCTTCAGTAAAATTACCTCCGCTTAGTTGGCTCCTAATAACAACGACTCTCAAAAATCGAGTGCGCTCTGCCTGACATGTGACAGGTGAGAATGAAAAAGTAGAAATAAAAAGAACAGCAATGTAATAATCCTACAAAGGGACAACTTTTTTTTTACAAGTTATAGTTTTAAACATAAATATAAGCTTGTAGCCACATAAGAAGAGATTCAATTATCGTTACCTCGTGTATTTTTTTCCCCTGCAAATTATACCACATTCTGTAATATGAGAGCATGCTTTTCAATACGTCATACTTCACCTTTCAATCTTGTCTCCACTGCTGACAAAACCTTCTTTATATATGATACATTCAAGTGAGTCAGTTCCTCTTGACTTGTTGTCATAAGGCATCAAAAACCATAGCTCCATAAAAAGCAAAACCTGCCAAAAGGTTCATCCCTCTCCACCTGTTGTGGCACCGGTTGCTATAAACACTCAGGCAATTTCAATTGAGTATGCAGTGCTGTAATGTTTCCCTCAAGATGTTATCTGTCCGCATCTGGCACGCTGCCATGCACTCAAGGTGTTTGAGCACAAGCTGAAACACATGCACCCTTAGTCATGCATACACACACACACACACACACACACACACACACACACACACACACACACACACACACACACACACACACACACACACACACACACTCACACACACAAGCACTGAGGAAAAGGTGAAAAGATAGGAAATTGGTTAAAATGGGCATCTGTGGTCTTGGCCTGAACAAGAGGAGCTCTTTCTGCCTTCAGGACCAACTACACAGCAACATTTCAGGCTGGTGAAGCAAAAGGAAAAAAGGCTCTGCGCCATCACAGAATGCAGATCATTTCATAAGCACTTACAGGTGATGAAATACAAGTGAATGGCAGATGGAGGAGGATGTTTTATGTCCAAGAATGTGTGTCTGTGTGTGTGTGTGTGTGTGTGTGTGTGTGTGTGTGTGTGTGTGTGTGTGTGAATTAACTGACAAGAAGACACTTGTTTGTCAGCTGATGCCAACAAGAAAGACAGTCTTTGACAATGCATAACATAGTACGTGTATCATTGTTTGTTTAACACTGGTTGACTCTGTTGAGTTTCACTTCAGTTCAAGTTTAAAGTCTGAATCAGGCTGACAGAGTGCAGACTAGAGTGCAACCTTCTCCGTGCAGCATTCATTCAATTTTTTTATGCCTGCATCATCCCTTTGTTCATTCATTTTTACCATCAATCCACTTAATCCAACACTGAAGGGTGAGGCATATCCCAGCATGCACCGGGCAGAAGGAAAGAACACATCAGTCACGGGTCCAGGACCTGTTGTGATTCAGGCAGCTTCGAGCCAGCTCTGGACCCCTGGAGGAGCTGTTGATGGCTGTTTGTCAGACAATGCCACAGTGCTGATCCTCACAAGGAAGCATTACTAAAATACTTTATAAACGACACTTTATTGGCAGCGAGGCGAGCTTGGTAATGCCACAGGTCATCTTTCTGTATTCAGTTTTTCCGCTGTCGGAGAGAAATGGAAATGTTTAAACGTAATTTATTTATTTATTTTGTATGACCACAGTTCAAATTCCTCGTGTGCCTCTAAAATCAGGTTAAGATGCAGGAAAATATCAACAGCTAACTGTTGATATTGACTTTCAAACCATTCTGAAGCCATTCTTAAACATTTACAATTAAAAGCTTTTTTCCCTCTGGCTGCCGTGAAATCAGAGTGAATATGTGGGGTTGTGCCCTATTTTCCTTTTACACATATCTGTAACAAACATAACAGAAAGCGCTAACATACATTAAACTTAGTTATGTAATATTTGTGCACGTCGATTGTCCTTTCATGTCAGCTTGAATTGGTCGCGGCGGTTCTGTAAAGTTGGACACAGCTGAACATGGATACGCCTAACTCGTTGGGGTTTGTTTCACATTTACTGTGATGTGCACAATTAAACAAGTGAAGACGTCACAAATGAAACAAAAGCAGTTTGTGGCTCAAAGGTGAAATCCATCGCTCACACTTTTAGCACTTAATTTGTCCATCACCCATTACTTAACATTCAGAGTCATGGTGCAACAGTCGCTGTCGCGGAGGTTGTCCTCGGTCAGTTTTAGGTTCCAGGACGTTCTGTTCTTTAGCACGCCGCGCCTGCCCACTGTGCCCGTCCTGCCGTATTCTAAGTTTGATCGGTTTAAAAATGTGACCAAGATAACTACAAGAAAAATAACATAGAGAAGAAGAAGAGCAAACTAAATATTGCAAGATAAACATGCAAAGAGCTGAGATGGCTGCTGTTGTCCTCTTTGTCGTGTTTGAGTACACAGTGATAGTGGACATGACTGAGAAGACTCAAACTCAAAGTAAATATTGAAAGAGCTGTACATCATCATCTCAACCCCCCCCCCAACACATACACACACAAAACCATGTATGTTTTTGTGATGGTGCTCCTAACCTGACCATCAAGGAGGTTGTTTTTTGTCCTAGAACCTGCTTCGCAGGGCTAATCCTTGTATTAAAGATGCACCAACGGCGGAGGCGTTGTAAAAATACCCATTCTACCGGTTTTTTGTAATTCTTTGTCACTTTTGTCCATTGCAAAGTCCTTTTGCAATCCTCCTTGTAGCATATAAGGGTCCCCCCTTGTTGTGATAGACGCTATATAAATAAAACTTGTTCATCTTGTTCAGTAGAAAAATTAAATACTAAAACAGCCACTGAAAAACTACAATAAAGCTGTTTGCAAACCAAAAGCTTGACAGCAGTAAAAGGCTGAAGGCAGCGCAGCTGAATCCTGTGACGTAAATGACAACAGCTTTTCGTTTCATGCCGTTTGCTATTGTTGATAGCTCATATGTTCCTCATTTTCTTCATTCAAGCGTGACAAAACATCCAGCGTTGCAATCACTTTAATAGGATTTGCAGAACATCAAACTAAAAACATTTTAAATATCTTTGATCGTCTTCTGTCCTAACTGCGTAACAGAACCAATAGAATCTTACCCCACCCTCCCACCCTCAAACATCCATATTTAAGGTACATTTGTAGCTGTACTTTGCATTGTGTTTTCTGCTTGCACTTTGTAATTGCTTTTATGTTTTTGAGAAATTGCACTTTAATCATACTGCAAATCTTTCTCTAGTGTTTGGCTCGATTGCGTTCTTCTTTTGGTAAGTCGCTTTGGATAAAAGCATCTGCTAAATACACTGTAATGTAATGTAATGTAATGTAAAAAGAATCAGAGCTGCAGATAGGAGAAAAAAGCCTCTTAATCATTTAAATTCATTTATGCAACATAATATAGTTTATCGTGGCTCATCTGCTTGGGTGGAGATAATCGTTTGCAGGGAGATTCTGTGGAGCATTTCTCTGTCGACAGTCACAACTGAGCAATAACATGAACGTGGTCAAAGGTCAAATCTCAGGGCAGCTTGTTTAAAGAAGATCAAAGAATTATCATTAAACCCCCTCATCTGTAAAAATGCCAAATGACAGTCACTATAAATGCAGAAGGTGCATTACGCAATGATGATGCTTGTCTTTCCTGTGGTGTGGGTGGTAATGATCCAATTCAGATGATAAATATGGACTAGGTGCTTCCTGATTAGTGACCAAAATAGTGGGGGGAGGCTGTGTGTGTGTGTGTGTGTGTGTGTGTGTGTGTGTGTGTGTGGCAGGGTAAAGGGGTTGGAAGAATAAATAATAAAAAGACAAATGAAAGAACAAGGGAGAGCGTAATAAAGTCACTGCACTATTTTTTCCACAGGATCAAGGTAACCGCCCCTCAGGGGGATTTTCTCTGCAGTTGAGAGGCTTATACGAATCGGAGCTGCTGTTGACTGAAATGAATCGGTCCAATATCACAACTCCTTACAACTCGATCCTGGGCACAGATGGACAAGTCATGTGAGAGGACACTTTCTCTAATCCTCCGTCTTCTCATGTGCTGCGGCATTCTGGGTTGTCGAGGAGGGAAGAAAGACAAGTTCAGACACAGATGACCCTTCGGGTCTCCAAACGCAAACACACACACACGCACACACACACACACACACACACACATGCAAATCCTTGCACACACACGCACACGAAGATACATCCAAGAGGTGCATGTGACCGTTGGCTCTGGGGCAAACTGATTTCATGCTGGACAAAAGAATAAGATCAAAAACAACATTAAGGTGTGGAGGAGAGTGTTGTCTTAGTTTTACTTCTCACCCAGCAGTTGGAGTGGCAGGGTGATGAGGACAGAGGTCAGCTGCTCACAAGTGGTTGTGTAAACGTGGCTTTGACCCATCCTCACCTTTGATGGAGTTGTGTTTCACTGAGTCTAGTAGGAAATGTTTTTTTTTTTTTTTTTATTTAAAAAAAAAATAAAAATGCAGTCACAGCTTTAGGACTTTTCTGATCAGAAACCCGTTCAGGACACACGATGCGGTACGTCTACGCATCACACACCGACATTAACACCTGGGCCTGGCTATAAAACCTAACCAGCTTACTATTTAATAATTGTTCTCTCTGGGATTTCTTTGTTTGCCCATTTCGTCGATCGACATGTCAACTCACACGTGCTACTCAGCACTCTCGGACCAGTCCCCAGACGGATGTCACCATGCGATTTGTTTTTCCTGAAACTTTTCTGTGTTAGTTGTGAAAGTGTGTAGGCCATCGCATGCCAAACAAGTTGGCTTTATTTTGGTTTTTATTGTTTTAAAATTCAATTATGAGTTGACTACAGTGCTTTTGCGTACTATGACAGCAGCATGGCAAGACATTTTGAGAGGATGCATGTTTATAGTGATAAGGCGTGTGGACTGCTTTGCTATATTGCCGTTAAGAAATCTGGGGTTTTTCCACCTTTTGCTGCTGTCATTTAAATTGCTCCTTCTTCAATAGTCTCTGTCGCTTCCATAATCTTCATTTTCTTTGCTGGTGGCTTCCCTTGGTAAAGAAATCTACATGTATCTCTGGCTCTGAGAGGTAAGAGCCTGAGAACAGCCTGAGATCAGTGAGATCAGTGAGATCTGTGATCCACCCATCCCCCCGCTCCCCCCACCCCCCAGATACGGTAGATAGTAATCCTTTAAAGCATGCTGAGTCTTAAGTAAAGTAAATAATGTCTGTTTATGGTGTAGTTACATGGATGAGGACATTACCATTTTGTTAAATACCACTTAAGCATGAAAAAAAACAAAACAAAAACAAAAACACCACAATCCAACAATCCATCAAGAACTGGGCAAATTCGAAAGAAAGGATGGCAAGGAAGTGGAATGACAACAAAAACAAAGAACAACATTTGCAAAGATCTGGTTGAACAATCACAGTTTTGTCTCTCTTGCTGTGTAAACAGGATTTATTTTTCCAGGATATAAATGGAATTTATTTTCATTAAAGTCCCCGAGACTTCATCAATTGCTGGACTGCTGCTGGAAGGATGAAACTCCATTAATTCCTGGGGAATTCCCTCATTTGGAGTTTTGATGATGCGGATGAAGAGGGTTGTCTAACATGTTAGTACAAAATCTGCAACAAGTGTTGATGTTGGCATGAGATGTGTTTTTTTTTTTTTTCTCTTCAATATGAAGCCCAAAACAGGTCGGGGGGGGGAGTTGTGATAGAGGTTGTGTTGGGAGTGCTTTATTGTAAGGTTAGGATAAGTATGTCCGAGGTTTTAGAAGCTTGCCAGGTCAGCCTTATTTATTCACGTTGTAAAAAAGTCTTCGTCCGTAAGTGGGTCTGGTACCATTCACAGCTATTTTAACCAGAAACAGCCACAGACTGGGGGACGGCTTTGTGCGATGACTAACACGGGCATGTCCAAGAGCTTCAAAACAACCAAGATAACTGCGTATCAACTATTTGTTACTCCAAAACTTCTTCTCCGCTGTACATCATTTCAGATATCTTTTTGGATATCTTTCACTGATACGGTTGTGTGCCCATCTTATGGCATACGGAGGCAGTTTTTGTCTGTGTCCGTTGGTTCAGGCCCCTAGAAATTAAAGTTAAATACAAAAGAGCCAGATTAAGTATTTGTATCAAAGAAGAAGAGAATTAGGATGGCTGGCTAGACTAATCTGTAAATAGTACAGATAAATGCAATAATTATAAGCATTTCAATACCCCAGGATCCAAACAACACGCACTCGTGGGCTGAGATTAAATTATACTTTGACGCAATACGGCGCAAGATGTCATGTGGAAGACTGCAAATGAGATGTGTTGATGGTGGAGTTATTATTTTGCAAGAGACCAAATTTCAAGTCATTTGCAGTGACACCTCCATCTAAGTGGACTTTAACCGTGCGAGGAAATGCCCAGAGGGGTACCACAGAGCCACCAGAAGTTCATTAGGCCTCTGCATGTGTAGGACGAAGTGAAATCTTCTCCCACATGAGATTTGTAAGATGAAATAAGCTGCAGTTATAAAACTGGACTAATTGCATTCTGAAGTCATGAGTAAAGCAGAGCAATGCGGCAATAACTGAATCATTCACAAGAGCTTGCCATGCGTTGTACGGTCATATTTCTTTAGAAATTTTGTAAAATGTTTAAATATGTTAATCAAGAAAGTGATGCATCACTAAGATAGCGTTCAAGTAGAGTGGGTGGAAGGAAAGACACAATGAGACAATTGTTCGTGGATAGCCCTGGTTACAAAGTAATGGTTGCTATCTTTATCAACAATAACTCCAAATACATCTGGTAACTTTCTGTCAGCTTGAGTCGCGGTACACAAAGAAAGTCAGTGTTCTGTGTTGACTGACAAAATCTGTGAGACATAAATGATTTACTCAGCCAATAATACCAGGGCAGGGCAGTTGGCTTGTCAAGCAAAACAATCAGTTTCTGGTCTGGAAAATTGGATATTTACTTCAGGTATGTATACGTGTTTTTATTGTGCTGTTCATACATGCATGTACATATATACATTCTTTTCATTAGTATTTACAATGCATGTTCAGGAACATACAAGCAAAATGCATATGCACCACTAAAACAGTGTATTATAATTTAAATGTATTGACTCCTTTGTGGTTGTTTTCCATGTGCAGATTAACCAAACGGAGAGGAAGCCAAGACAGCATGATGACTACCTGGTACCTCCATTAACTGTCATCTTAACGTCAACACTCTCGTCATGATGAGCAAAATATTTTCTCGGATTAAAATATAAATGTCATGTAACCTTGCTGTCAAAGCCTTTTTTTTTAATCCTTTAATAAAAGTAAAATTACACTTTAGTTAATGAGAACAAAGACCTTGATGACACTTCTGGCACCATGAATACACATAAATTATTGTTATCTTAATTGCATTACAACCTAAGAGGGAGTTTGGAGACCACCCACAGTCAGACGATGGAAAAAGCAGGATGGATTGTTGCAGATTTCCATCTCTTAATGTTTTCAGTTTCTCAACAGAAACTGGACAAAGATCCTTGTTGCAAATTCTTTGTTTTATTGAGACAGGAAATCTGTCAACTCAACAATACAGATAGTAACAAAAAACTTCTTTTTTCCCTTTTCCTTCCTCTGTGTAAAGCTGCTCTTTTTTAAATAAACAAACTGTATAGTTCACATTTCTTTTTCTTCTTTTGGCTCTCGACTTTCCCCATCCCCTTCGCTCCCAGGTGAAAGGTAATTGTTGGCACACGAATGTGGATTGTTCAGTCACTCATGATTTACTGACCTCCCTGACAGTAATCCTGGCTGATCTTTCTTTGTGTGTATATATACAAAGGTGTGTGCCATTGCTGTGTGTGTGCGTGGCGTTTGCATGACCTTAGTTTGGTCACACGTGTGCTGACAGCAACCTGCTGGGTGAGCTTACAGCTCTGAGCGAGCTGAAATTAGGATACTGACAGATTTCAGAGGAAGGCATCCTCTTCTGTCAGTACTCTTTTTGTAACCATTAACTTTGAACACTCCCAGAATGTAAGACAAACTGTTGAGGACATATTTATTTCACTTTCGATGAGATGAAATAATATGATTGATTTTCTTTCTACCTCATCTCACATGAGGAAAAGAAAAAAAAATAAAAATAAAAGAAAGTCTATTAGTTTTTCTGATAATCAAAATTGTATTGTATTAATGAAACACTAATAATTTATGAGTAGATATCATTAGGATACTAACACCATATATCAGTATTATTAAGTTAGTATTAAAACTTATCACAATAAACTAACTTAAGCATATTTTTTCAAGTCATTTTTAGTCACAACAAATGTACCTGACATTAGTATTGGCAACAGAAGTTAATATTAATGCAGATCAGCCTGAATCAGAACAACACCAGCAGTCCAGTCCAAGACGTCAGACCAAATCTCCGGTCTAGGTCTTTATTCACAGCTCCAAAGCCAAACCTAGAGGTCAACACAGAGCTAAACCCTAGGTAGCAACATTGGCAGGTGGCCATTACCTATATCAATTAAAAGACAACGCTCCTAATTATGAATGTGTTGCTTTATAAAACTTTACCTGATATGGTACAAGTAATACATAATCGAATCAGCCCAGTACAGTTGTGTTCCAGCGAACTTTAACCACAGAGTCCAAAACCTTGTTTTGAACCAGGCTGTAAATATATTTATTTCTGCAACGCAAAACGCACCTTTGTGGTCACTGGACTGGAAAGGTGCTGGATATAAAGGTGCTAGCTTTGGAGCCATCCCCTGAACATAGACCGCATCAAACAATGGAAGAAGACTGGTTTCTGCAGACGGGTTTCGAAGCTGGGAGCTAAGCGTGGTCGCGTGACGGTTACAGGTCAGGAAGAGAAAGCAGCTAGCTGTCGGCCGAACGGACTGTCAATCAATCATGTTAGAAATAAATGTAATGCTTCTTATAAACGCCCCTTGCGTGGCACAAACAAAAACTCACACCGGTTTTTGAACGAGGCCGCAAATATGTATTTCTGCTCAACATTTGAGTCAATGACGATTGACTCACTTTTGGAGCCATCATCAATCTGTCAGTCGAGGAACTGCAGTAAAAATTTTACTTCCGCATGAGTCTCAATGTGGAAGTAAGATTGTTGCCACTCAGTAGTGAGTTGATGAACTGCAGTTTTCTTCAGCCCAGAAGCTGGAATGTTGATACTTGGTGGAGACTCCCGTTGTGATCATAGATGGTAATAAAACAATGGACGAAACATTAGGTTACACGATCCGTTGGTTTCTGAAGAGCAGTTTTGAAGCTTGTTTATCCTCATTTGGGGCGCAGCCGCACTGCTTGGGAAGCCGACGGGAACACGCCCAAGCAGAGTCAATCAAAGTTATCTTTAGCCACCAGCTCCTTCAGCGGATCCCTGCCATTTTTGATTTTGTTTGATTTCACACACAACAACTCTGTGGAGGGTTAACTGTTTTATACCACGCCAGGAGAGTTGACTAGTGATAAATGTTTGTCTAATATGAACAATTCTTAGCCATTTGTATAATCCAGTAACAGCTAAATGTGACAGTCATTTTCGATTTTGCCATTGAGTCACATAAACGATATTTCCTGCTGTACATGTCTGTCGGCAGCTCTGCAGATATTTTGCATAAATCATGCACGCTAATTTGGACTGGAGAACCAATTTGTTCATATGTAAAAAAAAAAGAAATGCAATTTACAAAGTTTAGAAGTAGTTTGGACATACTTTGGACCATGGATAAAGACATTTCGGTAAGCAAGAGGAAAATGACTATAATCACAAAAAAAGGCATGATATTGTTTATTCTATTGGTGCTGTTTAGTTCCACTTCACCAATTTTAGGAATAATTTGTTTTAACAACATCTTAATCCATACGATGTGCACATTTTCATAATTACGAGGACTTACAACAAGTTGAAAATGTAACATTGAAGGTAAACAAGAGAAAAATAATAGAAAACAACAAGAAATACAAAAAATATGGTTAAAAAGTGCTGTGGTGCCAAATAGCTCAAATGTTTGAGCAGGCACCTAATGCATAACAACTTCAGTTCTTCTACAGCTGGCACAGGTTTGAGTCCAGGCCTGCGGCCCTAATCCTTTGCCGCATATCTATCCTTTCTGTCTCGGCCCCAATTGGATGTCTAGCTACTGTTAATAAAGGCCAGAAGAGTCGCAAATTCATAAAAGCAATAACAAAAATAAAAAATAAAACCATCAAACGGTAGCAATACAGTTATTTCTGAAGTGACATCCTAACATCTGAAAGTTTGCATGTAGATGACTAAAACAGATGAGGAAAAAAAAAAAAACTGACATGAAGAAAAAAAAAAAACAAACCAGAGAGGCCAATTTAGAAGTAGTCAGCTCTCACACCAGCAAAGATTTCCACTTGCTCATCTGAAGAACTCAATCCTTCCTGAATTACAGGGAGATTAGGGCGGGATTACGCAGCCTCTGAGAATCCCAGCTAGAGAGCAGCTATCATATCCATCAGAGGAGACACTGGGCCGCACCTGTTGCCCCACAGCCGGATGAAAGAGGACAGTTCAGGCTCACTTTGGGAAATATCGTGGGGCCTTTTTTTTTTTTTTTTAAAAAAAAAGGAAAACTTAATTGTATAATTTATATAATAAAGTTACATGCTGTTTTAACCTTTTATGTTTCCTCTCCCATAAAGAAACTCCACTTCAATGCATCATAAGTTAAATATGTTTTCGGTTTAAAAACATTACTTCAGCCCCTGGCAAAAGAAGTCTCCAAGAGTATAAGTGTGTCCATGGCCCGAAGAGGTCCTTTATTGTCCTTGCGAGCACCTTACAGCCAGCTGCACGCGCAGTAACTCACGTGAATGTAATTATCTTAAAAAGTGGACCATAAAAAAAGCATATTTCGTGAAAACTGTGTCAAGAAAAGTTAATAAAAATCGGAGTTATTTACATGAATAATCGGGAAAATGACTACTAATGCTGCCGTAATGGAAGGGAGGAGTGAGCGAGCACTTGTATTTAACTACTTCTCTTAAAATTGCTGCTGACTTGCAGGTGCAACACGCAAAGCTCTGTGAATGTCATCACCTTGTGGAGATGAAATATGGGAGCTGACAGTTTGCTTTTATTTGCTTGATCTCGTACCATCTCATGACACAATTTATGTGCTTTTAAGTGTAAAAGAAAATATACTAGAGCTCATTTGGGGCCAACATCATGGTTAGATGACTATTAAAGAGTGGGACAGAAAAATAACCGCCAGAAATAACTGACACTGATTGATTGGACTTAGGGATTAATACACAAGACGGCAACTTCATTAAAGAATCAAAAGGAAGAATCGCCCTGCCTACCTGCGCTGTACTGGCTGACCACACCTAATTCTTGAAACAACTTCACTTTACCATGAGGTATTTGTGTGAACAATTGTAGCAAATTAGTCATGCCCTGATGGATTGTGCAAGCATGTAATGGTTTATGATCATTGAGCAGCAGTTGAATCATCGAGCCATATATTTTCCAAATCAAAGTACGACTTTGCTATTTGACAGGGGAAAAAAAAAACATGGTTTCTCTTTGAGTTTATTAAAACTCCAAATTTCAGGCCTTACATTTGCCTAAACAAGGCAGTTACTCAAAACCAAACAACTGTTGTCACGAAAGTGCACTTGCGATGTGTGCACAGTGCTCACGTTGAGTGTTTTGAAACGAACACTGAGTTACAAAAACTTGTTCTACACCAGGATGTAACGAGCTGTACTGTCCCCAGGTGAAGCAACAGCATTAGGCAACAAACAAGCTGAAAATAAATGATCTTGCTCGTCAAGAGTCAAACAGGACAGGTAACAGTACATACGGAAAACAACGTGCAGTTGCTAAGCAACCGACAAGCAAACAGAGCAGAGCACAGTAGTGTTTGTGTGTAAAGCAGCCAGGAGGGGAGCGGAGTCTACTCACTAAAACACCAAGCCAGTTTCACCAGTGATGCTCGGCCAAGTATCATCCAGCGTGAAATACCAGCGACTAATCGTTTACCCCATTTCCTCCTCTTTCTTTTTCCCGTGCTGTCTTTATTTCTTGTTATCCATTGATATCGGTCTCTTTGTTCCAGAGAATCAGGATAGCATCAGTAGAGCTTTTTTTTTTTTTTTTTTAAGTTATCCTCAGGGGTGTAAATGCTTACGGTGTTTTATTTTTCTTGCTCATGCCATGTTGCTGCTGTAAACTTGCATGGTCAAAATTGTAAACCGAGTGGACTTTTCCTCATGTCAAATTCAGCAACTGCAGCAGATCAATAAACAATCCTCCCTCGAAGAGACATTTCCTCGGTCTCATAGTCTTCTCACATTAGCGCGAGCATTTTTAATCACTTCATTTGACCCCTTGAATCTAAATGCATCCATACTTGTCAACCTTGCTTGACTTTTCTTCATGCACCAGCTCCAACTTGGTCATCGCTGAAGCTGCTCCTGCAGGTGTCAGAAGAGTTAAAAGGTGAAATGGAGTTGAAGCAGAGCGGATGTGAGATGCAGGTATCACCGCTGGGACGTGGTGATACTCTTGCTCGGGTTTCGATGGAGTTCCGCTTGACTGGGTTGACGGGGAACATTCCTCAGATGAGCAGGACACACTTAGAGATACTTGCACACACCCTTGTCACATGCTTAATTTATACCCATAGGGACGGCAGCATCTCCTAATGTGTTTCTCTTCTTGACATGCTACACTGAGGAATGCGCATGAAAGGACGGCGAAGGCCTCGCTGAGGCACAGCGGCGTGTTTTTCAGCACCTTTCCATCATCCCAGCGTGACAGGCATACATAAATGACCGTACACACCTCACGAAACGTTTTCAGTTAACATTTTTCTTTTTACTGCTTCTCCTTCAGCAGCTCAAGCATATTATGTAATAAGTCAGTAAAAGAACATTCACATAAAAGTGTAATCAGCATTTGGTCACTTTACCCCAATGCCACAAACCTGCCTGCCTTGAATGTTTTCAGTGCGTGCGTTACAGACATTCACCAAAATGAAAACCGCATAAAAGGTGTCAAATTACAAAGGGAAGCACCGTTGTGCTCATCTTAAAAATAGCATCACAAAAGAAAAGTATTATTTATAGCCAGGACAAAAAGAGATTTTATGAAAGCTGGCAAGCTGAAAGCTTTAAAGAAAAAAACAAGCCAAGTCAAGGAACTGGTGCAAGTGTAACTGTTTTTCGCTGTCGCGCTCACCCCAGATGTTTAATTTCACCTCTGTTATTTAAGCGAACACATATTTAGGAAGCCTGCTGATTGCTTTTCTTGGTCACCCTATAGCTCCTAACCTCATGTGGGCTGGATGATGTCTGCCCAGCTGCTGGCGATGTCACTCGGCACTAGCATCGCGGGGCCGTGCTGCGAAGTGAGCTAATGGGCCCCGAGTTACTTCATCGCACTTCTAAGTGTCGCTCCATTTAAGAGAAGCCAGAATGACTGCAGAGGCACTAATAAAGCCATTCCGAGGAGAGGGCGTCCCTGGAGAATCTGCTGCTCTGCTCGCAAATCGTTGACAAGTCGTTCCTAAAGGCCCAGGTGCATCTTTCAAATAGAGCTTTCACTTCTGCGCTGCAGCACTGAGGAGCTTTGGACGGCCCTCCACAATGACTTGTGCAGATGTAAAACATCAACTCAGCCTGGTAACTTCAAAAGCATTCCTTTTTTAAAAAAAAAAATTGCATTCTTTGTTGTATTATAGACGCAGAGATGTAATTTGGCATGAATTACATCAACCTTCATCACAAATTGTCAAGCATCAAATTGCATGAGGTTATTGTGTGCATGAGTGAAAATAAAAACCTAAGCGCAAAGGTTTTGCGCAGTTCCTATTTTAACGGCGGTAAGTGAAAGATCTTTTTGTGTTCCTGTAAAATGAATTTCATTACTTCTGTTTTCACTTCCCCTTACTTTGGTTTGACTAGACACGTGTCCTGGGAGGACCTGGGACTAGCTCAGCACCCGCGTAAGGATTCATGGGGGTGAATACACCTGTCCCAGATTTTCCACAAGAACAGACGCATTAATCATTCCTAGCTGAAGACATAGGTGTAAATTGTCATGGAACCCATGCATTAAATCCTTTTTCACTACACTGCGAACTTCTTGCTGCCTGCTTTTACAGCTTGAGGTTTGCCTCTGAGGCATTCAATGTCTATAAATTCAACAGCAATTAGACAAAACACAGTGTTTGTGCACCTATGTGAAGCATGACACTTTTTTAGTTGGCTGTCAACACATGGCTGGATGTGAACAGCCGTGTGTGTATCATCCCATGCGGAGAAGGAGACATTTTTTGCTTTAATGTCCACAAAAACATTCAGCTTAAAACAGCTTCAGTAAGCAATGTTGTCTTCCTTAGAGGTCTAAATGTAACAGTAACTATTGCTGGTATTCATCAGATATCTATTAACATGATCTAAGAAGAACAAAGAAACGATAATATCTGGATTTTGGTTGATATATTGTATTATGGCAATGTCCCATGAAGTTTAAAGTATTTTTAAAGAGCTTTGTCAAACTGGTGAGATCAGCACATTGGCATTGATTCTCAGGACTGGACATGCTCCCGTCCTTTCTTGATAGGTGAGGTTGTCTTTACTTTACAAGAAGGGAGAGCTGTTTTTTTCCACTGCTCGGTGTTATTTGACTCTGCTACTGTGATGCCAACTTTCCTAATAAATTCAGAGGTTCAGGTCCTAAACTATCAATACATGTCACTCATTTTTGCATCTTGTGAAAACTGACAAATGGGCCAAAGTAGGTCAAAAAATTTAGGGGAATTTATGAGCTGTTGCTGAGGAATGATGTGTGAGACTCATAACAAAAAAAGAAAAACGTTAACCCAAAGTTAACCCTATTTCCATCTGGGGGGAAATACCAAAAGTCTCACTTGACAAACTTAGAGGACATAGAAATATGAAATGCACAATTTACATTGTTAGGGCAAAAGAAAAAGAAAAAAACAATCTAATTCTTGCCCAAACAGTGTCTGCACGCTAATATTTGCCAGGTACAAACGTTGAGATTAACTGGAACTTTATAACAGCAGTGTACACACCATTAAAGGATCATGCTTGGTACAGTAAAGTTTCATAAATCCATTGCAGACAGATTGATTCTTGGACATCACACTGGTTCAATAAAGACTTTACCTCAATCAGCAGTTGCATTAATTATTTCAATTATTGGATTAACATGGTTGCAGTAACTCAGGATCTGTAAAGTTCAGATCTCAATCCAACAAAGAAATAACAAACAAACAACCAAAAGAAAAGAGCTTCAAAAAGAAAATCCTATTACATAATACATTTTTGTATTCTGTACTTTTACAAAAGATATAAACTTAAAACAGTTTAACAGTCAGATTCAAACTATTAGGAAACAAAAAAGAAATGAGAAAGCTTTTGAGTGCCATTTATAAAAATATAATTCATTCTTATAAATTGTACTGCCCACTAGTGTTCAATGCTTTTACAATCAGCAGCTCGAAATGCAATTAACAAAAAAGACAAATAAACTCTACTGTCTATTAAAAGAAAAAAAAGCTTCTTTCCTCAATTGAGATGATTAACATTTTTCATCAATTTTACAGAGAAAAAAAATGCCAGAAGAAAGAAAAGTTTTTTTTCTTCTTTTTCTTTTTAAATTTATATCTCAAAATATCAACAGACTGTTGGCCTCAGAAGCTCATATTTCTTTTATAAAGAGAAACAGCTTCTTTAGGGACAATTTTCATCATCAGCTTGCTAAAATTTCAAACAACTCCTCCATTCAATCTTCTTTCAGCTGAAAGTTTTCTTCCGTTCTGCCCTTTTCAGGTCCCGTCACCCCACACGATATTTCAATGGGTTTCCAAACCGCACCTCTTGGCCTTTCCAAAACTCTCGACCTATTCTTTTTGAGCCCAGGTGGATTTGTACATGTTTATGGACCATTGTCCTGCTGGCATGGTGTCCCATGGCGACATGGTGAATCAGTGAACGCTCACAACAGAACTCCGAACCATGATATTTTTCACCCCATGCTGCAAAGCTGGAAGAACGTTTTTTTTCCTGAACTGAACTTGATCTGGGCCAAACATGTCTAGAACAAGTTAAACAAGTTTGTGTTTGAATTCAATCAGGCTTTTGCTTGTACATACAACTTGTACTGATGTTTTACACGGTATGTAGAAGATTATCTTTGCAGAGGTAGAAGCTATTCCAAATAATTTGGAGATCAGTCTTTTACCAGACCAGATGTATCTACAACCTTTTTTACTGAAAGCCTTAGATGCCGCTTTAGATTTTGGCATGATCTAAAAGGGCTCATGACCAGAGCAAAGATAACAGCTGGCCTTAGATTTCAGAGGTTTAAATCAGACAGGTTCCACCTGTTACTCTCTAAAGAAGTTCTCCTTATGGCCACCTAGTCTGGAGCCCCTTCTGATTTTATGGATATTAAGGGAAGATATATGTTGTGGTGTTTTCACTTTATGTTTTTTTTCCTGTTACGTTATGACTGGGATTTCAACTTTGCCCTCATTTCTTCATCTTTAACAGTATGCACTTTTTCAAAGTAGCTAATGGGTTTGCTTATTTTCTTTTTTTTCTTTTCTTGTTGTTAATCAACCAAAAGATGCATTTCATTTAGTTGATGATGTGGATTACTGTGAATTTTTGTCATATTCATCTTTTTTCATACATAAAGTTTGAATTTGTAGAAAAAGAAATTGAGTATCAGAAAATATTTACTTGTTGTATCAAACAGTAATGAAGTGAAATTAAAAAAAAAAAAAGGACTTTTAAAAGCTCAATGAACTTCAAATCTTTACCATATACAACACGTTTATCCTCTCTGCTCCTCTCCCTTGAAAGTTCTGTTTAGCTCGAGAGAGAGACATTTACAGTTTCTGCCTCGGGGTAAAAGGTTTGAAGGAAAGGAAGCAAGAAAAGCACCTATTCATAACTGTTAGAAAACAGAGCCCTTCCTCCAGGCTTTAGCTGCTGATAGACTTACGCCCATTGACTGATAAGGAGGAGGGCATCTTTCAGCATGCATTTTCCTGTAGGGCTTACTCAGAGAAACATACAATTCACCATTCAGAAGAAAATCTGGTGTTGCACCCATCCATCTGTCTTTCAAATTGCATACAAGAGGTGAGCAGTGGCATAAATAAAATATAACCTGTCAACGGTGTGAGGAGGAGTGGCGGACTGTCAGCAACTGAGGGCAAATGTTGTGTCCATCAAGCAACAAAGTGAATAAATGTACGATGGATGGAAGAGGAAAACGAGGACATGGACAAGCAGCCAGGAGTTGTGTGGCACACATCCAGTTTGAATGATGTAATAGTGGGTTAAGTGGTTCAACGAGCTTCAGGAGTTGCAGGGAGGCTTTATGCTTTTTTGATTTGCAGCAGGTGAAATATAATGATCGCTGGATTTTTCGCCAACTCTCCCTCCAAAGGGTCAGCGCTCCAACTAGGTGGCCTGACAGGAATGCCCTCTTCTTCTTGTTTTTTTCTGTACTTCAGCCCAATCTCTGTTGCTTTGTGTCTACGCAGCAAGACACACCTGCGTTTGGCAAATGTGTTTAGGATCAACTGTTCCTGAAACTCAACCTGGTTCTAGCCAGAAAAACACAGGTAGTTCGACCAAAATTGAAATGTTTAAATGAATCAATCTAAAGTTTATTAAACTTCACACGCATGATTGCAGTTTTGACATTGCTATACCCTTTACTACCACACAGAGGCATGGTGTATTCAAATAAGTTAACACCTTAAAAAAAAAAGAAAGAAATGCACCACTGATTTAGTGCTTTATTGCATCAATCAGTCCCCTATCTAATACATATCACTTTATGCATTGTGTGACACACACACAAGCACGCATTTTCTGTAACCTTTAAAATATATCTACTGCTGGTACATGCAGATCTTGAGAAAATTATACCTTTTTAAATATAACAGATTGAATGGGAATTACAGGAGGAATGAGTGCCAGATTGCGATTTCTTCCTTGTAATTTTGTTTCAGAGTTGTGATGCTTAGATAAACGCATCTGGTTCTGTCATCAATGCTGTTCATCACTGTTTGAAACAGGATATATTTACACAAGACCTGAATTGCATGCCATGCATCAAATGAGTCACATTGCAAAAACTGAACTGCTTATACAGGAGAAAACAACATATTGTCTAATTACAGAGTGCAAACACACAACCAAACTCATATCAAGTCATGCTTGTGTCTCTGCAGGTAACATGATGTAGTTGTACAGGTAACAATAACATTTAAATAAATAAAACATTTGATTCATGAATCACTTGCTTTATCAGTTAAGAGTCTAACAAATTATTTTCTTAAAGTTCTACGCCAACATTTTGGGAATTAACTTATTTTGGATCAACTCCAGAGTTTAATAATATAGTTAAAGCCATTCTGTTCTCTGTGCATCCAGTAGTCCAGTCTAATAAAGCCTCCATTAATCATGCTGAGAATAGACAACACTCTATCTATCCATCCATCCATTATCTATTCCCGCTTAATCCGTCTCCGGATCACGGGGGTCTGTCGGAGCCTATCCTGATGCATAGTAGGCGAAAGGCAGGGGTCCACCCTGGACAGGTCGCCAGTCCATCACAGACACTCTATCTATTATATCTGTATTTCTTTTCTCATAGTTCTTAGTTTTTAACTCCGGTGTTTCCTCAGTGGGAGTCTTCTGCTTTGGGAGGTCTGTTGACTGCAGTCACATGGCCCCCTACGGCGCAGCCTGGCCCCCGGGTCCAGCCACCTCCAATGCAGACAGCTCCCTGTGATAGTGTGATCGTGTTCCCTCACTGGTTTTTCTGTGCCCTACTATGTTTTCCATGTTATGATTTATTTTAATCTTTGATCACGTTTTATCATTGATGGGGATTAGGGTTAGTCGGTAAAGGCGATGGTTGGATAGGTGGGATCGACTTTATTTTTACTGTTAAGCACTTTGTGCTGCATTATATTGTTCAAAAAAGTGCTATATAAATATAGTTTGATTTGATTTTAGGTGGTTCCTGGACCAAGTCTGAGTGACAAAATACATTTCCAACCAACTCCAAAATATTCCTTTGCGGCTCACCCCGTCTCGTCCCATAGCTAACAGGGAAGACGCCAGGAGATGGAGTTGCCTGTGAAAGTCCTGCTGGAGCAGTTTGTGACGGGCCTTCTGACTGAGACCTTGGAGTGGGGGCGATCTTACCGGCCCTTAACATTGGCCATTACCTCTGTGAGATCCTACTCTGCCAGGACACTTGCCATGAGGTGGTCTTGGTTTGTATGATCTGAACTGTAAAGGCTTTGTGAACACTGCGCTCACTTGGGCTCGACAAGGCGACTGGCCTTGTGCTCTCTTCACACAAGCGATAACATCAGAAACTGTTTTCTCGAGTGGTTCCTCGAGGACGGAAAAAGTAAACAGTGGTCATAAGAGCAGAGTCATCCCTCTTCACATTCAAGCAGCTCTGGACTTTCCTCTTCCAAGAGCACTTGTCATTAACTGCACTCTCTCTACAACTTCCTAAACTGGAATGTTTTCCTATCTTAACTTATCTGAATGCTGACTTAACTGCACTTACTTTCTGATTTACTTTGTTGGAGTGGTTTGATTGTATTCCTCTGTCAGTTGCTTTAGATATCGGCACCTGCTAAATGATGTAATGTAATGTTCAAGAACAAAAGTATAGAGTTAAGGCTTCGGTTAGATAGTGCACACTCCCTGGTCTTGGGTTCTGATTGGGGAGGTGTAAATAAGCTGGTGCAACAGTATGTTGGGGGCGCAGTAGCAATCTAAGGATCTATATATTATGTGGGAGTTCTGCTCAACAGTAATAGAAGGTCATCCATGGCCGCAGAAGGGGATACAGCAGGACATTCATGAAAAGCCGTCCCAGTTCTCACACTCCACCTTGTTGAGAATTGTTCTCAAACAGTCCTGGCAACGTACTCTATGTTTTAAAAGTTGATGAAAATGAATAGTCTCATGGTACTCTCGGAAGCAGTACTTATATATCAACTTTTTTCTTGGCTTCCTGGCATAAGTCGGGCAGTGGGCTTTCGTGGTGATGGGTGTGGCTTTGGCTGAGGTGTTGGGGGAGCTGTAGGGCAATGGTTTAGGAAGTAGTGGTCAAAGAGATGGCACCAGCTGCATGAACTCTTCTCATTAACCAGTATCAGCTGGCACCAGAGATAGGCCTGGAACATACTTGCAGTTAACAATGTGTATGTGTACAAATCATAGCTGCCACGCGCATTTTGCGTTTGTTTGGCACATCGCTAGTGGCGCTTGTTCACGGCAAATGAGCAGTCAGCAGCTCTGTAATCTGCTGCACTGGAGTAGTGCTGATCAGGTCGAGCAATCCGATGCACCAGGTTGTCCAATTGTACAGTGTGTTCAACGTCTATATATACAAACCTCACAAAGCACAGGTTAAATATTATGTTGGTGATTGTCAATTTCCTGCATCGGTTAAACCAGACAAACACACAATGATCCAAATGCTGTCAATAAAATGTCCTAACAACTATCTATGATGGACTGTTCTTTTCTCTGCCAAGACCGCAACAAAACCAATTCAACCAGTTTAATGCAAACATGGAAACCACATTGTGAGAATTCTAATTAAAATGATAAATCTTTTCAAAGAGCAATCACTCTGGAGGCTTTTTTCTTCCTTCCTTTGTTTTAACATGTCTGTAAATTTTAATTTACACTGTTCTTATTCTGGCATCCTTTAGAGTAATTAAAAAAAAAAGTTTCAAATTTCTAATCAACCTCTTTCAACCTAATCAACCTTTGTACATATCTTCAACCAATCATTTTTTTTTGCTGGGAGTCAAAGCAGTAACTCATCAACTCTCCATCTGATCATTTGAAAAGCATGTTTTAAGATATATATATATATATATATATATATATATATATATATATATATATATATATATTCTCCCCCTAGCTGAAGAAACACATTGTATTTATTCTGTACTTACAATGTGGTTAATTTTTTTAGTTTGTATTACAAACAGTGTTGCCAGATGCCTAAAACTAAGTTATCATACAGAGAGCTATCGTATTTCGCATAAAATGACAAGATTACACTCTGCCCCCTAGTGGAGGGCGCCTGTATCACACGTAAAGGCCACGTAGTACTGAACCAAAAAACTGCTTACAAAGCAGCTGGTTGTGTTCCGACGCAAACGTCTGGACAAACGTCAAGTATATTCCAAGCTACACAGGAAGCCAGGGCTGCTACTCAGTCGATGTTACTGTTCTTTGAGAAGATCTTGAAAGGGAACTCTGAGTACATGAGTTATGCTACAGCAATCGAGAAGCAACACCTGGCTTTTTTTTGAAGAAGAAGAAAATGTGAAATGCATTTATTTGAATTACCACAAAAGGCTGGCTTCAAAAGTAAAAGAATATCCATTGATACCTCATGTTTAAATGTCCATTTCTAACACAAGAAAAAATAAAATAAACATATTTTCTACCTGGCACTTAAACAAGGATTTGGTCTCCATAGCTATATTTCGCATCCATGACAGTGTTATGGGAGTTTGTATTAACCTCTCAGGTAAAATTATGTAAAGTCACAAATTTATGCTTTAAAGGTGTCTTGTTTTTTTTTTTTCTCTTTTTTTTCAGTAAAAGTTGCATTGCCGGCTATTTCAGATGTTAATGGCTAGATACTCAACACTTAGCAGTTTTGATGAACTTGCCAATGATTGCAAACTATTTTCTTTTGCCCATTCGCTCATTTAGGACTACTTAGGGATGGGTAGAATCAGTTTCTGCCAATATAACATCATCCAGAGCCATCCAAGGAAAAAGAAGCTTTAAACCGACTCTTCAGAACACCTACGGGTGGCGTCACAGATGGTTTGTACAATTCTTATTATTTAGTCTGTGAAACAAAACAGTCAACGTTACCAGGGGAACATTTCAAATGATGGCAAACAAAATTGAACAAGAAACAGGTTTTTAAATCAGCAGCCAGGTGCCAGGTAGTCCAGTATTACATATTAGTTGTAGTTCCTGTGGTATTTAAAGCCGCTGATATTAATGATGGCAGGGGGAAACATTATCCTTAAGCCCTGAGGGAGAATAGAGCTCAGAGACCAGAGGTCTGCGCCAATGCACACGCAGCTAACTCAGTTTAATATCCAAATTACCTTATGACACACTCAGTCAGTCCTTTGGCTATCATAGGCCACACGAGAGGACACAGGCATATTTGCAAAGAACGGTTTCATTTATGAAGCAGGTCGTAAAAAGTAGTGTTTGGGGTGGGTGCTGCTGTGGGGTATTAAAAATACCTGAGCAAGTGGACATGTCATTGCTGTAGGAGCATTAACTTACCGCTTAATCTGTATTGAAGTATGTTTACTTTTCATTTATGTTGGAGTAATGGGCTTTCAGTGGATCATTGCTGGATATTAAAAATATACAGATGTGGAATAACTTAGAAAAATACACTGAATGGACTTTGGACAGCTTGAATGGAAAGAAAGAAAGAAAGAAAGAAAGAAAGAAAGAAAGAAAGAAAGAAAGAAAGAAAGAAAGAAAGAAAGAAAGAAAGAAAGAAAGAAAGAAAGAAAAATACATAAAAAGTTTAATGTGATTTTATCAGGGACTCTTATTTTGTTGTGACGCACGTTTACTTGGCTAAATTATTTATTACATGATTGATAGGCTTTACAGTTTTTCCCCTACGAGTCCAACTGGTCACTCTCACAGTCTCAGATCTCAGACAGATTTTTTCTTCTCTCCAACAACAACAGAGGCATTTAAAATGATCCTTGCGTGCACAAAAATATGATCTGCCGAAAATATTTATGATCTCAGAAGCCTTTGCCATTGCATTGAAAATGTCATTTTTAAGTATAAGTTACTTTTTTTTTTTTTTACTTTAACTTGTCATTCTCCATCTTAGGCACCAAATAAATAGTTTTTTTTTCTCTTTTAATCCATGAACAACATTGCGGCATGTTTTTACTGATATTACACGTGTTATTTTTTAAAGGCTCCATGACCTAAAAACCCCACGTTCGGTTTTAAACTAGTATAACATGAATGGCAGGAATAGTCCTCAGCTTTCACACTAAAGTCCTTTTCTTCCCTTTAGAGAGAACAGAGGATCTGCAGTGAATTAAGCCATTTTGCTTCACTGTCATTTAGCAATTACATGTCTGTTGAGGGGAAATAGGATGGTAATCCTTGTGAAAGAGATGAAAGGCCGCCTCTACATCAGAGGGACTGTGCTGAAACCCGGGACTGTGTTAGCCGTGGTGGTCTCTTTCCCCCTCACTAATTTCCCCTCATCCCTCCCTTTTAAACTCTCACTTTTTCTCAACGATGTTTGCCAGAAGTGGATACCCACCCTTGAACTCTTCCCCCTCCACTGCTTCAGCTCTGCGCTGCTGCCCCTTCAGTGGACTATCAGCAAACAGCCACCTTTGAGCATGACACTGAGCTGCTGTGATCTAACAGCTATAAAATGCCAAATAAAACATATGGGCAGCAATTGCCAGAGAGCAGAAGCCTACATGCCTCAATGGATCATTGTTATGGAATGGATGATGTCATGACTGAGCTGCGCTCAGTGCTGCTCTTCTTCATATTCACCATTTTTCTAAAGGGAGAAATCAGTGTTTTAGCTGTAATTGTCATTGATGAGGTCATGTCTGTTATTAAGTAAAGCTTGACACAGTGCGTCACGGCTTAATACAGTGACTATTAAAATATTAGGAAAATTGTTTAAATGCTGAGTTCTAAAAACAAGTGTTTAAATACACTTAATTGTGCTATTTAAAAATTTTACTTAACAATTGCCATGCCTTCTTCTATCACCACATTACCACGAGGTTTAATTGCATCCGCCGGTCTTTAAGAATTACATAAAAAAGCTAAAGCTGGATAAAGGAAATTAATTAATACAAATTGCAATTTATTTTGATGGTCAAATTCACTGCTCAGTATAAAATAGAATCATTGCTTTATAATGATCAAGTTGATGCATGTACCAAGACATCTAAGACCTTAAAATAAAAATAGATTATAACCATGGTTTGTGCACCATGCACAGATTCAGTTTTTCCTTTTTTCTTTTTTTTTTTAAATCCAACTCTAAGAGCAATCAAATAATTTCATAGTTCCCCACCAACATCATCTCAGCAACAAATCATGGCCCTGATATCGCTATGTGTTCATAATGAGTCATTCATAGAGTCTTTGGGAAAGTAATAATTAAGTAGATCAGTCATAAATCTTCCTTGTGAATTTCATGTTAGAGGCATCTTGCAACAGAAGCTAAAAGGTTTCCGTTTTTTTTTGCAGAGCCATAAATTATATTTTGGAAGAGCCTTTTCTGTCATGCTCTCTGAGTGTTGCCGGTTAAACTATGAAGGTGCTTATTGTACGCAGTTTCTTTTTTTTTTTTTTTTTTTGAACAAAGACGCTTTTAGTGTTGCTTTTTCTTCCCTCCTTCTGTCTCGTTCACATACTCATATTCACAGAAACACACATACAAAAATGCACATACTGTGCAAGCTTTACTATGTAATATTAATGAAATTGTTTATATTATGCAGACAGTCGGGCATCTGCTTACATTTATAAAAGTTAAATTAATGATTCTGTAGTTTTCTACTCTAGGACCACATCAATTCTAGTCAGGGTCAATGACATCTGCCCAAGCTGTTGAGCAAGAGGCTGGGTGCACCATGTCACCAGTCCATCAAAAGGGCGGCATTTCATAGCTACAATTTAGAATCACTAATAAATCTGACATGCTGAATCCTTTTGCTGTGAGATAACAGTGCTAACCACAGATTTTAATACACAATATTTCAGTCCTGTATATTTATATTAAGTGTTGAAATGACTTGAAATGATGGTTTGCACATAGAGACATCTAGTGGCAAAAATGATCAATTGCAATAAACTGAATTAATCGCCTACTCTCATTTTGCACAAAGAAATTAATCTCAACATGATGGTGCAAGATAGCACACTTGGGTACAAATTCTTCCGCCTAAGGTCATAACAACAGATCATTTTTTATAATCATTTCAGTTGTGTACAGTCAAAGTCAATAGGAGTGCTGGTTGGCAACTTAAGCAGTGTCTCAGCCTGCACAACATCACACAGCCTTGTTCTCTCACCCCCTCATCCAACTGTGCCATCCCCAGCGGTCCACGTCGTTGGACCCACCAGCAGGACCAGTCAGGCCGTCCACCCTTCAGCCGTCCTGCGCTCCGTCACCCTGGCGTCGCATGACATTCTTTCCCACAGGCAGCCACATAGTTCCAGCGTCTCCTCATACAAGGGGGCCTGGGACCCTGCAACAGGCGGGGGGCACTTCAAAGGCCGACCGGCCCACAGCTGCAGCCTGTCGCTCCAGCAGCCAGCTCCAGTTTGTAATCATTATTAAAGGCTTGACCTCAGAGGCATCTCTGCCGCTGTTCACACCCCCTTCCCAGCTCTGATAATGCTGCGCAGGGTTCCTCTCAAGGCGACTCCAGTTACCCATCAGTTGAGTGGAGTGAAAGGGATGTGGTAGCGGTATTGTTTTGCTTGCTGTTCTGATAACTGAATTAAGGCATGGAGGGTTTCCTCAAGGACCCTTTTACTTAGAAACCGGTTTTTCAGTTTGGGGAAGTATTTCAGGCGCTAGAGACATCCGTTAGCTGTACTATTAACAAATCTGGTGCTGATAAGATTAGAAAGAAATTGTTGAAATTGCAATGAGAGTGCCAAGTAATGTGAATGAAGTGGAGTTTATATGGTATGTCACTTCAGTTATGTAAAAACAAAATTCAAATGTTATGTTTTGGTTATACTTCTTACCATGTAGTCAATGCGAAGGAAAGTACTCCTTTTAATGGCTCCTAATTCTTGGAAATAATAGGTAGAAAAGAAGAAACCAACCCAAGTCAAACAATTATATGATTTTTACTATGAAAATTTGACTATGAACTTGAACGGACTTGACGGCCTTACCTCCTGCCGTCCCACCCTGCCTGCTCTGTGGTTTTTGACTCACTGGTTTGTGCGAGGAGAGAGGAATTTCAGTTTTCAACTAATATCCTGCATGATGTGAAATGTCATTCTAACCCTTGTAGCCACTTCCCTCAGCAGCTTTATTAATGTTTTTTTCTTCTTCTCACTAAACTAAGTTTATTTAAAGTCATAAAATGGTTTTAATAGTGAATGTGTTGCAACAGCATGAACAGGGAATTAGTACATGACACATGTCCTCATTTCTTAATAACTTAGTATTCAACAGCTGCATCTATTCTGTAGACTGTAATCAGCAACATAACAAAAGAAACGAAAAAAAACAACTGTCCTTATCCACCATTACTTCAACCGCAGATAACAACAATCAGAAATACAATATACAACGGTCTCACGCTTTTGTTATGCTAAAAATCCACTTCCAGGTGTTAATGTGACATCAGCCAGGATGCTCTTCTTTCCTTTTCTTATTAATTCTTTATGTCCTTCATTGATGTAACCCACTTTAGTCACGCCGAAGTGAGAACAACAGCAGGTGTCCAATAATGGCAGACCTGCAAAATGAGGTGGGAGTGGTCTCTACCAGGTGTGCTGCATCAGTAACAACAACTGGGCATGATAACCGTTCATTAAAGATTCCAGAGTGTGCACAGCACCCAGCTGACCTGAAACTAACTCCACATAATAACCAATCCTCACTATAAGACAGTGGTTTTATTGTGGCCTTATTTTATACTACAGATGTTTGGTTGTTTTGAAAACTGACATTCTAGACCGTAGTTTATAGCTCTGTTAAACAAGCAGTAAATCTTTCATGGCAGCTGTCAAATCCCCATGCAGCAGAAAACACGTTGTTAATTACACAGTCAAGTACGGAGTCAAGGTTGATGAAAGAGTATAAAAAAAATGTTTTACCATCACCTCACAGTCAAACTTTCAAATCACGGGTGTTACTAGTGCACCGTTGGCTGGTAAGCGTTATCTCCATGAGCCCATAGCGCTGGATTTGGCTCAACTAGGTTTTTTTTTAATGGAAAATAGAATGTCAAGACATCCATCAGCAGGAGATTAAAGAGGCAAATTGTGTGCTTTGACTGGTTGAGCTCAAACCACATAAAGGGTTGTTCTTATAACTAATGTCCTAATCCTGACCACCTCTGACCTGCTCGGATATTTGAAAAAAACAAAGAAGCAAAAACAAAAAAAACCCCTGTGACTCTGGGAGGGGAAAAATATTTTTTTTCTTAGGCAAATTAAAAAGTGGTATTATGATGGCAAAAAAAAAAAAACAAAAAAAAAAATCCTTTCTCTTATGACTTTTCAAGGGTATGAAATTTTGCCATGTTTCTATGGTTACAGTCATAACACTCCTCCGTCTTAGAAACAAATTCTGTGATAATCATCTTTTGGGTTGGCATTTTTTTGTTCACCGAGCTAAAGGGTGAATAATGTAAAACAAAAGAGGAGAAGCCACATTCAGCTGTGTTTATAGTATATTGTCAATTATCATATTATTATTTGATGCTATCTGCTATTTGAGATGCAGATTTTCCTTATTTTAATGTTCTCCCATAATATGAACCCTTTTTCTAGAGTATGATGACAATTATCTGGTTTCACAAAATGTACACAAAAGCTTGTTGAAGCTCAGTAACGTTGTTCTAAATTCATTATCACATTTTAAAGAATAACGAGTTAAGAAATTACGAAGACATTCCTAACTTTGTTTGTCTTTATCAGTTGGCACGCTTAAAAAAAGCCATTCAGCATTTTCAAATCCATTTGTCTTGCATTACTATAGAAAAGACAATATTGTTGAGGTTTTAACTTGACAGTATTGCAGCTGCAAAGAGGGAGTTTGAATGAGCGCTGGTGAGTGAGTATTATTCCAAATTATTCCAAAGCTCAAAAGCTGACGGCTTCTAGCAGATGGAAAAGTCTGTCCGTCCAACGCAGCTTCCTTTCCTTTGTTTTGTTGATTTGTTTATTTTTGGTTTCTACACAATCAAGAGCCTCTTAAGCTCAGAGCGTGGAAAGGCCTAGACATAATATGGGTGTGCCAATGGATGAGAGGGACAGCCTGGGACAGGACCCCCCAGGCGTGCTGCAGGGAGCCTGCTTGAGCTGGATGCCAGGAATGGCTCATGGGTCCCAGCGGCACGAGCCTCCAACACTTAACAAGCGCCTTGCAGTTGTCCCTGGACTTGACCCTGTCTCGTCTTAAGACGCATATGGAGCTTAGACTGGGGAAAGCCTCAGGGATGTGATCAATTACACCGCCCTTTTATAAAAATATCTCCATTAACAATATTTCATTCCAGTTTTTCCATTACACAGAGTGGATGAGGTTTGAAAAGTTCTTGAGAGGAGTGTTCCACATTTGCTTTCAGTTGACACAGATGCACCCTGAATAAGAAAGGGACTTTGACTCTAATCATTACTAAAGTGAATTATTACAGGCTCAATAAATCGCATCACAAAATTAGAAACTATGATAGAAAAAAAAGTCAGATTACTGACTGTAGCTGCACTTTGACGCCACATTTACCTCATATTCTTTAGGATTTTGCCGTGTTTCTCTTGCTTCCTCTCCCCATGAGAAAGTCTTAGGTTTTGTTGCCAGTAGATCTCAGCTTGAGGCTTCTGTTACAACACTATAAAGACTTTGCTTGGTGAGTAACAAGGACACGTTCCCTGGCTCCCTGGATGTCCTCAGAGAGGCTGTGGGTCACGTACATACGCAGGTATGTGAGGCTGGACAAACGCAAACAAAAGATACCAGCTGTATTATGAAGATTATGGCCAACAAAGTCATGCAACTTGTGGAATATTGTGCCTGACTGGTGGTAAATAATGTTTTTTTAAATAAATAATAACTTTAACAGTTTTTTGGATAAAGCTAAAACAACATCCACATTGCGTGAATCAGGAAAGGGATGACTAACACTACTGGTTTTTTCTAAAATGCTTTAGAAGCTATAAAGCATCAAGCTGACTCAAGCCAGCGCTTGACGGTTTTATAGTCTTGTATATATTTCAACATTAATATTGCAAAAAGAAAGAGGCTCTCCATACTACTGTTTTTATTACCTCATGTTTTATGAGCTGCCCAAATCATCATCTGCTTTTTATTTGCCAAACTCAAATAAGAAATTCTAACAATACAAAAAAAAAAAGAAAAAGGAAAGTACTAGTGCCAAGCCTGAATGAACTAGCAGCTATATGTGTGCAGAAATCCAGTGGGATTGAGGAGTTAAATCACGTTGCATGCTTTGAAGAAGCAAACAGCAACAAAGAATATTACTTATGTACCAACTGTTAACGTGAATGTCTTCAAAATGTAAATGCTCACTACGCTGCTGCTTCTAAAAGCTGAACTATGAAGCATCAACACTCCACATACCAAGCTGTTAATGCGGTGAACATTTGTCAAATGTGGATCACGTGCATCCGAGCAGCCCTGTCCTCTGCTGCCCTGGGAATACACAAAATGCCCCACGCGCATGATGTGACACCGAATTGTGCTTTGGAAAACGTGGCTTTTAATGTTTCCCTAATTGGGGAGGCATTAATCAATTGTGCTCCATCAACGGAGGCTAATAGGTCCTGTAAGCATCTGCCCACCATCTAGCTTTCTGACCCAAGACCAGCTGGCTCTCAACCCACGCTCTGTTGCAAGAAATCACTTTTGACTCTATCCATCAAAGCTGCATTAATATTCTGTCTTAAGCAGCCCACGACTTGGACAGCGTTCATGGGCTTAATTACCTCAGGCCTTGGCAGCGGAAGGTGATCACAGACAGCAAAAGAACTGTATCAGCGCTCCCTCCTTGTCAGCTACCATTCATTTATACTCCATTAGGGACCAGGGACTCTTTCAGGCTCATATATTTTACACACAAAAGATAGTGTTGGGTATCAGAAATCCGGGACAATGGCAACAACTGCACATCTAATTTAGTTCCATGTTTATCACAAGTTTGTAATCAGATCCACTGCACAATGCCGGGGAGCACAAAGGAATGGTGATCAGGGAGCTATTGTTTTTCAAGCTAATTAGCCCCTGGCCATACCACCGAATCCTCGGAGGCGCACAATCCGGGAGTTAAACGTGGCTAAAAGTAGCACCCATCCCTGCTACCATTTCCAAAAGCCTTACAAGTCCATGGCATTTGGAGATGTATTATATGATGGCCAAGTTATCTGCTCATTACATTGCTCTCTTGAACAGAGCCTAGTGCTCTGGAGGCCCAGACACCGCACAACAGTTGCTTTTGTTCTGATGTGGTTCCCGTATCGTATATACGCTGCCGCGTATCACGTTGTCTTGGCCACAAATGCCAGTCCAACTTAGCTGAAGCGATAGTGTTGCAAGCCGTGTGGCGTGAATGGTGGCGCTGTTTAAAGTTACAAATGATTTTTTTTTTATTTAAACACTCAACTAAATTCACTAAAAGTTTCAACTAATTTTAGATTTTTAATCACTCTGAGATGAACTGCTCGTGGTGTTTCCGTGCGTCCCATCAATGGGTCTCAGCTGTTGATATGAACGTTCTGCCCCCTGACTCGGCGACGGTTACAGCCAGGGAAAGCAATAGTGCCAAACCAGCCTTGTGTAAACCACCTTTGACCCTGAGGCATTAACCCTTGAACCGAGACAGGTGGAGACTGTGTCTTTCCAGCCCGTCGGAGCAAGGGCCAGGGGTTTTCTAGCATCTACTCCCTGCTATTTGGAAAAATATTATCATTTTGCTGAGGACCACTCAGAAAAACACAGTGTAGACTACATGTGCGGTCTAAGGGAACATGTTATTGCTGGTGTAAATGCTGTGTCTGCGACTAGTAGAGGTCTTGACAAGGTGACAGGATAAGCAAAACAAACCAAACACCTGTTTTGTGCCAAACATCTCTCTACAATACCGGGGATACGATGGACAAAAATGTAAAGCAAAAAGAAAAGAAAAAAAAAAGAATTTCTCTTTTCAAGCAAACACGTTTTAAGACTGTGGTCTTTGTGTACTAGAAAATACACTTATTCAGCTCCTGAATGCTAAACTCTAGGGTTTCTACTGATGGGTTTTGGTGATTATAATTCTTGATTCCTAAACCTGTGATCTGCTTTCGCACATTTTTCGAGTGTAAACTAAGAAACAATCAAAAGGTTATTATCTAGCAATTCGTCAACAGTTTAAACTGTTACTCTTTTCAAAAGCTCTCCAGCTTTTCATCCATGAGACACTGCTATTTTAGAGCTTAAGGATATTAGTAATGGGGTAAGGAAGCACAGAGTGGTCTGTTGGCTGTGGACCAAATGGAAAAACTTTGATCTGTGACTGTGTGGTTCTCGGGTCCAGGCGGCTCCATGAGCCCATGGTGAGGAGCAGGGAGCCGAAGGTTTCCCAGTAGGTGTCAGCAGTCTCCCTCGGGGCTGTCCTCACAGGGAGGATACAGAATGCAGGCAAGTGGCCCTTGGAGACTCCCCTTAACATGGCCCTCGATGGCAAACGGGTTTTAATGGGGAGGTCAGGGAGAGTTCCTCACCAATGGGGCCAAGGACCAGGTGGCACATCACAGCGGGCCAGTGCGCAGCCATCTCCAGAATGCGACACAGTGGCGTCGGCAAATTTGCCTCTGATCAACAAGGGGAGGGGTGGGCATGACGCCGTCGCCAAATGCCAACGGGGGCTCTGGCAGGATCCGTGCCAAGTCTTTAGGACATTTTTTTTTTTTTTTGTTTGTTTGCTTTTTTTTGTCTTTTGTTTATCATAATCTAAAATAAGTTAAACCATAGATTATTAACCTTAAACTGCAATAAATAAATAAACTTACAATAACGGATAAAACAGCCTCAGGATGTCATTATTGTTCAGTGTTTCTTGTCATTTGGATTCTCTTTATTGTACTTTTTTTGTCAAACACAGTCATGAATATAAGAAAACTTTCACATCCAATTCATGTTTTTTTGAATTTATTGATTCTTTTTTTGATCCTTAAACATTTTTATTGCTTCGGGTTCTTTTTTAAGTTGAAAAATCTCCTTCATCGTCACAGTGCAGACACGTAGAAAGTTTCTTACTGCCTGCTTTAGTCTTGCGCAGCCTCAGGCTGCGCCAGATTCTGCTTCACGTCTCATTTGTTTCTTCAATGCCTCAAGTTTAAGGAATACAATAAAAAAAAGATTAAGTTATCTTTTACACAGCATTTCTCAATTACACGACTTGATCTTGAGCAGGATTGGTTCAGTAGGGTCTGAGAAAACCTTTTGCCATCTGGTCATGATTCAGTAATGCCATCTACTGGCTGCACAGTCTTTCACTCCTCCTTGACGTTGCAAGCGTTCCTATCTATGAAAAACCCATGAGTGGAAATATATGTTTATATTTCTTTCTCTACGACTCATTAGGATTCACCTGTTCGATGGACAGACTTCCAGACTTCACGTTATGCATTAGAGACCCCCAAGTGTCCATCTCTCAGTCATTCATCTTCATTTAATGGCGCTCAGGCCCTCCTGGAGAGGAGGACAAGGGCTAATTAGGCCGCGTACGCTCCACAAAGTGGCTCTGTCATCTAGTGGCCATTGAAGAGAACAAACAGTCCCTTGCCACTCTCAGCTGTTCAAGAGATATTAGAATAACATTTTCAAACACCAGCTGTCTGTGGTTTTCAGTGCACAATCCCCTAAAACCACAAGCCTCGCAGTAAAGCGTCTGTCCGCATCCAGTCAGAGGGTAATGTAACCAGAGCCTGTTTCTGTCTCCAATAAAAAGCTCCTGCTGGATAAGGACTTGATATGCAGTCCCAAAACTTGATTATTGTTTCTAGAATGGATTTATTTATAATGATTTAAATCATTAAGGTAAAATCTTAACAAAAAAAAAAGCAACACATACTGAAACTATGTGGTTTGAAACCTTGCTAGTTAACTTAATTTGTGGCTTACAAGTATTGTTAATGTGTTGCATTTAAATAAGGAGCAAAGCAACAAATGAATATTAGCAGTTATAGACAATTCTTTTTTTTCCTTATAATGTTCAATACGACTCAGCTTAGATGTGCTCATTTTTTTTTGCTTTGTCCTTGTCATTCCCTCCACTGAACAACATGCACACACTTATTCCTGCAGGACTCTTCTGTTAAATCCACAAACACTGGCTGCACAAGATCCTGTCTGGAGGACATATTGTATGATTTATTTTATTTTAAACATGGAGAAAGTGTAAATCTGGGCTTTTGATATCTCTGTGAATTACTTAATGCAGCATTGCCTGCAAAGACGCAATGAATTCAGCTCCCCACAGAATTCTAATTAATGAGAAACACACCATGCAAAAGGTGTAGAGTATTACCCAGTTTGCCTTTGGTGAACATTTGCAATTATTTTAAAACAATGTTTTTACACCTCCACCATTTAATTAGAGATACACAGCTCCCTACAGACCGCTATTTGTCTGCTCATTTGCACTTTACAAGTGTGTAAAAAACATAATTTCATGTTTGAAACCTAAAACTGGGTTGCAAGCTTTCAAGAGTAAATATTATCCATACGGCTGTGAAGGGGAATTACAGCAAAGTACTTGAGTCTTTTATGTACAGACACACATGTTGCTTAAATGTCAGGTAATTATCTGGAAAGTCTTCCGCTCATCTTGTCTTCTAAATTATTTAGCGTATAAAGACCCTTTACATGGATACAGCTTGTTCTATTACACTTCCAGTTCTTTTACTGGAGCGGATTTTGTATTCCTTCTGCAGATCCAAAACTGTAACAATTTTCTGCAGACCTTGAAGGGTGCACAAATGTTTTCTTTGGGACTTCTGTTTTTGTTGGTTGATTTGCTAACACAGTTACTAACCTTTTGCAACAGAGAAAAAGACCCAATTGGTTAGTCAAGTCAAAATTGATTTCTGTAGCACTTTCAAAACAGCTTCAGTTGACCAAAGTTTTATATAAGATGTGCAAATACAGTACTGTGCAAAAATCTCAGGCATTCCTAGGCTAGTTGTTTTATCAAACTTTTAAAAGCCACCTATATTTATTTTTCAGTCACTTTATTAAAATATTCTTGATTCTGATCACTAACTTCTCCCTGCAGGAAAAAAAACACAATCCTCTGGTCAGGTTGCCATTCATGGATGTAAATCCCACTAAAACATATTCTTCTACATACCAAAAGTAATTTATCGGTTGAAATGTTGCCTTCTTTGGCACTTAGGCACTCGTCCCTCTGGGATTTTACCAGCATTGCTACGTTTCAACCACAGCTGGAGTTTTGTGTCATGTGATTGACAGCACGTGCCAGGTTAGATGGCTCAAACCGTCCCAGAATGGGCACTTATTTTGAGGATTCTCAGATTAAATACTGAACATAAAATCCATCATTTTAATTTACATTTGTATTTTATTACATAATTGATTATATAATATTTTTGTCAAATTAAAACTGATGCCGTTTTTGTTCAGTATTTTTTTTTAACCTCACATACATAGATGATGATTCTAAAAGCGGAAGTCAGTATTTTGTGGAACTTATAAAGCCACTCTATGTAGCAATTCCACTACTGACCACATGGGGACAGCATATAACAAGAAAGTTTATTTCAGACATACAAACAACAATGAAGTGTGTCTCTAGTTGTACAAAGAATTATCAGATGTTGAGCCATCCACACTCAGCAGAGTCAGTGATTCTCCAGGAAAACAGACCTATATGCTCCCATGTGGTCAAAAGTTGTCTTGTTGCAGTGACTAAGTAGACTGTCTCATACATACTCTATGTTTGCAATTATATATTCATTAGGACTCATTTTATGTTTAGTTTTAAACGAGATTGATTCCTATATTTTCTGTTTTTTCATCCTAAACAGACAGTAAAACTAATATAGATGTCATTATAACTTTGTTAAAACAGCAAGACTAGGGCTTAAGAGGGATGATGTGACTATGCCATCTTTTTACATCTTTTTCAGAAGGTAAACTCTTGCATTTCATTAAGTGTGCAGACTCTTAAGTGATGACTGATTACAGCCAGCATCCAGAGAGTTACAACAATTAAAAGAATAGAAGTGATGAAGATGTAAATTACTTTCCTAAAATGTTCAGTTCATTTAAGGGCAGTTCAAATCTATAATGCTTTATTAATCCCCTGAGAGGAAGTTATATGGAGGGAGGTAAGCTTTGACCTTACAAAGGAACCTTAGATGACAAACCTCAATAAGAACCTAAATGTCAAACCTGAAGGCACAGTCAAAAATCACACCAAGGTTCCTTGTAACCACAGGACAGTAAAACTGTAATAAGCAAATCACATTAAGGTTGCAATTAATGATTAGTTGTTGGTAACAAAAAGGGCTCCGAGTGGGGGTGAATCCAAGGCATGTCCACAAACTGAGAGGAAGAGTTGTCAGCTGATTTAAGTTGTGTCATATAATTTGGCAAAAATAAATAAAGAAAGAAAATTGCATTTATGACCAATGGACCCCATGCAGGACATTCTCAGATGCTCATCGGCCTGACTTATATTATAGAAGGGAACACTAATTTGAAAACATGCATTTTGTAGGAAGTACATGGGAACACTTGTGCTGCCTGCTACGTATGTGGAAAACATCTCTATTTTCACTCTGGTGCAACACGCAGTCTGACCTTGATCAACTCCTTTGCAGCACTTTAAACTCAGACAAAGTGAAGTTCAAATACAGGCAGTACCAACGTAAGATGGCAACGCTGAATTAGGAGACGAGGAAAAAACTTGAAAAATATGAAGCTCCATTTGAAGCCATTCACCTCAGTGAGACGACGTGGCTCAGGAATGAGGCTCACTGCTTTGTTGAAGAGCCCTCGATAACGGCAGGAGCATTAGGCAGGTTAGTATTTGACTTTAAAAAGAGAAAGAAACAAACAAATGTGACACCACGATCGTTTGATGGAGCAGTCCATTACCATGTTTTACATGGACTTTCACCTGTGATGGGGAGGAAATACAACCAGACACATCAAGGATAAACCGAGGGACACAATCATCCTGGCAGGACAAGCGTAAACAAGCAGAATAGCTGCATTTTACATGGTGATTAATCAAGTTCAGATTGGATGACACTCCCCTTCCCTACCGTTCATTCATCACAGTGAATTCTGCTCTGAAATGATGTGCTGTTCAGCGGTTTCTCCAGCAGGTGGCGGTAGTGCTGCACCGCTGAGCGACTGTTGTCACAGCTTCTTCCGCTGCTTCATCCACCACCGTGAAGGACAGTTATGTATATTTAACCATCTAAGGCTGCTGCACAGCCCATCACTAGGAAAACTTTGTAATTTTACATTGTAAAAGATTTGTATTCCCTCTAATCTACGGCACATTCACATCCTTGTGACTCTGCGTCAAAGCAAAGCACATACTTCTCATCAGCTTTAAGCTGATTACCATGAACAGAAAAACATTAACCATGGTGATTTTATTTATGTATTTGCTATTCTTTTTGTAGCTCTGTCTTAAATGAAGCAAAAGACAACATTAATTGTTAAATGTAGCGACTGTAAGAACATTCAAGTATGTTTTCCCTCTGTTTGAGAAGATTTTCTGTTGTGGAAAGAACATCACGGCGAAGAAGAATGTGAGGCTTATCTCTGTACTTCATGTGGAAAAAACGTCTGCGCCTCATCGAATTTGTTTTCATGATGACATTTGTTATTTTTCTTCCACATCTTGCACTGACTCATTTTTTTTTTTTGACAGGCACAGAGTGAGCAAGCGAGAGAGAGAGAGAGAGAGCGAGAGAGCACCAACACACACACACACACACACATGCGCACATACACACACATAGGCTTACATAAACAGAATTTGCCACTACATGCATATACAAATACAACACCTGTAAGAAAGCCCACACCCACAACATCTTTAATAAACACTTGCTCAGTTCCTTTGCTGCTTGATTTTCTGCACCACGCTGGGTCTTGTTCATGAACTGCACAACTCTTTTGCACATGAACAAAATCTGATTTTAATTCTGACTGTGACTCACATTCTGACAGTGCAGAGAGCTTGGCATTGATAAGGTCAGAATAATACTGTCTATTCTGACACACAGCACAGCATCATTTAAATGTTGAACAGCGAAGCCTCTCACAGGAGACCAGTGATCGCAGAAACACAGATACCACAACAGCAGCAAGTACTTGACATTCATGTAATCGGATTCAATCTTGGTGCATTAAAGCCATTCTCCTATTTTCTATACCTGCTTCATCATGTTCAGTGTTGGGGGTTGGTGGTGGTGGGGGCTGGAGTGATCCCAGCTTCCACTGGTTAAACCCTGCAAAAACCGGTGCGGAGAATGAAGTTAGTCAGCGCATCATGGTGACGGTGAGAGATGGGCTGCTGTCAGAACAAAGAGCCTCGGCAGAACCAGACTCAGTAAGGACCATCACCTCCCTCATCTGGCTGTAGAAGATTGGAAAGAGAAAACTCTTTGTGTTCAAGTTGTTTATTGTATAAAAGGAAAATACAATAGTTACTGGTTGATACTGGTACTAATATGTGGGAATTGAAGGAAAGCAAGACTGTAGAGAAAGAAGCAATAAATCATGGCGTAAACCATTTAATAAAATGTATACTGTGTACCAACAAAATACAGTACCGGGAACTAAAAGTGATCATCTAATTTATCCTGCTTGATTAAAGAGTCTATATGACATGCTCTTTAAATACTTTATTATTCGCCGTTTTTCTCCTGGTACAAGAACAGAAATCATCTACAGCTGCACATTTGTTTTCCGCCGCAGCTTGCCTGAGCTGCTGCAGAGCTGGACAAACATGTCTCCTTGGAGAAATTCCACACAAGCATGGCATCATTTTTCTCCTTGGCTTATTCCGAAACGTACAATGGAACAGGAAACATAATAATAAATCCTTGGAGAGTGGGTGTTATTGAACTGTACCTCCCTTGAAGACTGTATTATCGCCTACACATCCCAACAATGAGTGAAACTCCAACAGTTTTACCTAACATGTTAGTAATTATTAGGTATGTGGGCTGTAAAATAATGAAATAATGTCTCGCTATTCTCTCCTTTTTCAACTAATTAGACAAAGAGAAAAAAGATTCCCAGGTGGGTGGCTATTCTTTCTTTTCGTTGTTTTCTTTCTTTTGCTCTCTGTTTTTCACTCTAGATAAGACTAAAATGAATGAGGTTGAATACACCTTGTTTCCAAAACTTTTGATTGGTTTCCTGGGACTAAAATTGGTTCCAAGTATTTACAAAGATGTTTTAGATTTCACTTATTACTTCTTTCAAAGACATTGGTACTCTCTTGTTCCCTGCATTCTTTTCATCTCCCACCGCATATACAATTTTCTATCAGCAGGAAGTGGTAATTATTTGATCTATCTCTGATTTCATTCAAAAAGAAGAAAAAATAACTCAGCAAATCAAGGGCTGAAATTGTTGTCAATCGTATATTGCACTGTATAACTCAGAAATAAAAAAAAACCCAACAAATATTACATTTAGCACAACGGTGTCCATGAGCAATTTAAGACATCTGAGAAATGTAATACATTTTCATTTTGTGCTGTTAAATCTAAAAAATAAAAAAAACAAACAAACAAAAAAAACCAGCAGCAGCAAAAACGCTACCAAAAACTCCAGCAGTTGATGCAATTGCATATTTTTACATAGTGGAACAAAAAAGGCAAGTAAGACTTGAGACAATCCCGCAAAGATAGGCTTTGGTGAATTTCCCTATATATTAGTTAGAGGAAAAAACAAAAACATGATATGCTTCGCAGCCTTTGGAGCAGAAACATTTGCCTGCACGCCGATCGGGCAAAGCCTTCAGAATCTGATGGAAAAGATTTCTTTTCGACAGCTTTCAACTACCTCGTGCGTGGCTCACAATCCCCTCTTCAACGCATTGTTGAAGGATGGAGATAAAAACGCGGCAGAGATGGAAATAAAAGCTAAGGTGACGTGACTTATACTTTTATGGCAGTCCAGAGACAATTAAGATGCACGCCGAGGCCTTTCACGGAAAGGTTAGATGTTTAATGCCGTCTTCGACCAACCCTGCAAAGTGGATGTTGCCCTTGTGTTTGCACAAGCGGGCAAAATGCACAAGAGACAGAGATTTAACCCAGTTTTGTGACTGAGTTCAAAAGCGAAACTCCGCGTTGTGCACCCCCCACTTACAAGCGCTGTGTACAGTAGCCATTATTTGCAGTCATTAATGCAAAAGCATTGGAAACAAAAACATACTTGGCTGCTCTGTGCTGCTCATTTGGCCTCGATGAGAAACAGCTACTTACGTGTGTCCTTGGAATGCAGGAATATGGTTTGCAGAAGCTACTGATGTCAGCTATTGATATGCATAACAGTGTTTTTCTTCTTTTTTTTTTTTCTTTTTGTCTTCCCACACCAGAGACCTCGACTTCTGCTTTTAAAATGAACCGCCCACGTCAATCAATGAGTTAATTAACATATTCTAGACTTGCTTCGAGGAGTGTTAACGAAACTTCACACCAATCTTCTGCTGTAGTCAGTCGCCCCGCAGAATGGAGACCGCTCCCAAGGTCGTATTAATCAAGCAGCTGATTAAAATTGCACTCAGCCTAGAGGGCTCCAAAGAGGCAATGTTGGAGACCATCTATTATCAATGAACGTTTAAAGAGAGGAAACATGCTCCTCTTATAACTTCATGCTTCTGCCTGGTTTGTCAAGCCAAGTTGCTCCTGAGTACTTGATTCTCTTAAAATCTCATGGTAGAAATGTTGGAACTCAGCAGCTTGTTTATACCTACAGTATGTAGTCTCAGACTAACTTTAACAGATTACACGTCGTTTGCGCGAGAGAAGTCAAGGGAATCACTAACAAATGGTTCTTTGAAGTGCTTTTCTGCCTCCTCTCCTCTCTTGCCCACGCCATGCTGCCCTCTGTCAGACTGAATTGCTCTTTCCTCTTAGTAACCTCACTGAAGATTTATTTCGCTTCCTCATGTTCCCTCTCTTTTTTTATCCTTCTGTTGTTCTCTGCTCCAGTGTCACTAATGCCTACCCTTTAAGAGGTTTTTCTTTGCATCATCTGACTTTCCGCACAGTGCTTAAAAGTAGCAGAGGTCTATGGGAAACTCATAGGCTTACATTTGCCCTGACAGCCATTCAGATCAAATATTTAAGTGATGAAATGTTCTATTTTCTGAGGGGTTTCTCTGAGATTTTCTCAGCTCAAGGCTTTTGGGTTCGATGTTTCATATTTCTCTTGGTTCTACAATTTTCCGATTTTTATTTAAACACATCTTCTTTTTTTTCCCCCCTGTCTTGTATATGTTAGATGAGACATATCTGCAGGTCCGGATCTGTCTGCAAGGCTGTTAAAGTGCTGATAAAAATCAAAAACTTGAAAGGTAATTTTTGTTCTTCACAGCAATTATGTCTCTCGTTCTGGCAACTGTGATGGTTGAAAGTAGGTTTGTGTTTGAAAAGTATGAAACATAAAGAAAAGAAGCTTCCCGGTAAATAAAACAAACTATTAAAATAATCTCATAATAATCTGCATTTGACAAACCTTCCTTCACTACTGTGCGATACACATTCAATTACACCTTATCGCTCTGGCGAAATGAGCTAAAACCCCAGTGTAATGCAAACCCAAATTAAATACAGAACTGCTTTTCAAATTACTTGTTGACAGGTAATATACTCGTGTTTCCCTCTACACAGTCAGAATCACCATAAGTGTAGCTGGCACTGAGTAATACATTTTTAAACATAGTAGAAAAAAAAAAAAAAAAAAAAAAAAAAAAAAAAAATAATAATAATAATAATAATAATAATAATAATAATTTAATTAAGTTATCTTGTAATGACATTTAAATATTTAATTTTAGAAGTCTACTTTCAACTACAACTACTTTAAAATAAAGCAAAGGGCACAAACAGATTTTTAATTTTTTTATTTATTTTTTTTGGGTCAATTGGGACTATCTCATGCACTCACATGCAACAACACGATACTGGGAAGTTTAGTTATTATTTCATATTAGTTGGTATTCTGCTTGATTTCAAGTGGCTGTTTGCACACTGAAGAAAAGGAGGTTCTTGGTCTCAACTTGGACTCTCGCGGGATTCTTGTTATAACTTTTGGATAAGACATCTAAAGTGACACCAATGAATATCACGTTAACATATCAGTACCTATTTTGTGTGAATGAATATTTGATTTTTAGGAAGCGCCATCCATCTCTTATGGCCTTCTGTCCCTGTTAATGGCAAAAACCACACAAGAGAGATTTTGTGATGTAACACATTAACAATGCAGTTACCAGCTCACAGAGCTTCAGTGCTCATCGTAGAAAAGGCGAGATAATGACAGAAAAGAAAACAAGAGAGTCACTGAGCAAGAGACCAAAACAGAGTAAATATCAGATAAGGTCTTAAAAGAGACTCATGTTGGATTCACACAGCGGCGCTGTGCGCTCCATCTGCATCCATCTCTATACACTTGAATAGGGTAATGTTCTCCATTGACGAAATGAGTTGTGGGTTGCGTGTGTTGTGCTGATTGCATTGCCTACATCAAAAGATTTTCAATGTTTCCCGGGTGAGCGTATATTTCAGCTTATCAAGTTGCCCCTACGCAGCTGGAGCCTAGCCGATATCACTATAAGTTGCCTTTAAATCTCCTGGGCAAAATCTACCAATCATCATGAACATATTATAAAATAATGACATATTGATGTCCCTGCTGTAAATGACCAAACATTTATACACGTTTTATACCATTTTCATTGATTTCATCTATGTGATTTTGACATTTCACATATGCTGCTCTGCTAACTTCATTCAATGCAAAAAGTGGTTAAAGCACATTATATGAAAATACCTGTTATATTTACTCTCATATGTTCTTTATTAAACGAGTAACTTGATCATTTATATTCCTTTTTCATAATAATTTTAAACATTTTGTTCGTGTCCCTGAAACTGCTGTGATTATGGGGAAATTTCCCATTTAAGAGATCAGCTGATGTAATTTTCTGCATCACCAACAGCAACTATTTTTGTATGGCACTTTTCTGTACAGCGTTAAAATGTGCTTAAGGTGGTGGCAGAGAATCAATGCCAGCAAGAAACTTGAACCAGCATGAGAAAAAATAAAAAACAAACAAATTCTAGGGCTGAATTTTCTTTCAAAAGAAGGTATTTTCTATATAACACGTCCCCACAAGTTAAAAATTGCTCGCTCAAAAGAGAAGGGCAAGGTTGCCAGAACTAGCAGCACCGAATATGTAATATAGTTTTAAGGGGAGATTAAAAAATATCCGAGATCTGTGTCTGAGTCCAATCTTCCTTTGTGACAAACTGTGATCTGGGGATAGTTAAAAGGTACCTATCTGTGGCTCTCAGTGGTCAGAAGGCCACATACCAGGTCAGCAAGTCTGAGATATAAGTTGGAGCAAGACAAAGTAAGGCTCTGAAGGTGATCAGTAGGATTTTGAAATCAATATGAAATCTAACAAGAGCCTGTGAAGGGAAGCAAGTTCATGGAGATGTGGGCATACTTTTTTTTTTTTTGTGCCAGTAATGAGTCTTGCTGCAGCATTTTGAATCAATTTTTTAAATGTGAAACCTTCCAAGCTCGAAAAAAACAAACGAACAAAAAAACCCAGTTTTGTTAGTTTTGTTAGCCCCCTGCTGGTGCTTATCCAAGGTTTCTGTCTGAGTTTGTAGATTTCCTGTGTGGTTCATTGCTTAGCTCAGACAGTCATCATAGTGGGTGACTTTAACATTCATATGGATGTTGACAGTAATAACTTTAGTTAGCTTTTAATTCTCTTTTAGGTTAAATGGATGTCCTGGAAGAAGTAAACTAATCGATGCACTGCTTTAATCACACCCTCAATCTCATCCTCACATGTGGTATAGAGCCTAATAATATGTTAGTGTTGCCTGCAACGCCTGTAGCACACAATAAAAGGTATTGTTACAGCAGACATCTATCCAATAATTCCGTGAATAAACTTAAGGAGGCCATCGTTTCTCATTTTCCTACAATAGACTACAGTGGAAAAATTGAGGGCAATGACCTAAATTTCCTCTCTGCAGATATTGATTGCCTTGTCAATAATCCTGCCGATTTGCTACATTCAGCTTTATATGCTGTTGCCCCTCTTAAAAAGGGGCTCTCTTACTGGTGGAACTTAGCTCTGTGGTATAATTTGATTCTCAGCATGGTGAAACAAAATGCATAAAATGCAAAGGAAGTGGTACTCCTCTAAATCGTTAATCTAGATATAAATCTAAAATCTAGACTCTCATTGTACATGGAAAGATAGTCTAATAGTATATAAAAAAGCCCTTTGCAAGGCAAGAACATCTTCTTATTTGTTAATAGAAACATTTTAAATATCTCATGTTTTTCAGCACTGTAGCCAGGCTGACAAAGAACTGTTGTGGTGGGCATTAATGCAGCTCACAGTAGTGTAGACTTTATGTGGTTCTTGAGCACTAAAATCATCAGAACTAGAGAAAAAATCAACCAAGCCCAACCAAGAATGGCTGTGTGCATTTCTACAGCTTCAGTAACTTCCTCAGGGCGTGACCTGACTCTAGACTATTTCGCACCTTTAGACCCCCCTGAGATGACCTCAATTTTCAATAAAGCTTAACCGTCCACATGTCTGCCGTAGCCTCAGACAACAGATTAGTGTCCATACTAGTTCTGCTGTAGCTCAGCGATTCGTGTGATACCAAAGATCACAGCATTTTACCGCACATGTGACAGCATGTTATTGGAATTAAAGGGACAGCACTAAGTTGGTTTAATAATAGAAATCTGACAGATTCCAGTTTGTTCATGTTCATGAGGTTTGCTCTCCACAGAAACGAATCTGTTACAGTGCCACACAGGGTTAAGTGCTAGGGTCAGTCCTGTTCACTTTTTAAATGCAGACATTGGGAAACATTATCTAAAAACATGCATCAATATTCATTGGTATGCTGATGATATGCGTCATAGCATAGCATCATAGCATTTATCTGTAAAGCCAGATGAATTAGAACCATTTGCCAAACTCCAGGCATGTCTTAAGGGCATAAATGGCCTAGATGTCCACAAATGTTTTGCTTTTGAATTCAGATAATACATAGGTTACTGATTTTGGTGCTAAATGATTTAAGAACAGTTTAAATGATTGTGTAATGGCCTCTAGTACAACTGTGAGAAACTATGGGGTTTTATGACATGGATTTGTCTTTAAAGCAACACATTAATCAAGTTTGCTTGACAGCCTTTTTTCATCTCATTAATATCACAAAGATTAGGAGCATGCTCTCCCAGAGTGATGCTAAAAATGAATCCACAAGTATATATATATATATATATATATATATATATATATATATATATATATATATATATATATATATATATATATCATCTAGACTAAATTATTGCAATGTATTATTAGCGGGATGTCCAAGCAATTCTTTGAACAGTCTCCAGCTGAACCAAATGCAGCAGCGCAAATGCTGTCAGGAATCAACAAGAGAGACCACAACTCTCCTATGTTAAATTCCCTCCATTGGCTCCCGAAAAAAATTAATAATCCAATTCAAAATTTTATTACTTGCATATAATGTCCAAAATGGCCTAGCAATATTTTGCAATATTTCTAAGACCTGATAGAACCATACGTTCCTAATAGAGCTCTCCAATCTAAGAGTGCAGGTTAACTCGTAGTTCCTATATGTATCAGTCATATATAAATATAAATATTAGTTATGCTGCTGATGGATAGTTTTAATTATGTATCTTGTGTTTTGTACCTTTGACGGTGTGTTTGTTACTGCTCTCTTTGTTCTTCATTTTCTCTTTCTGATCTCCCTTTTCCTGCTCTATCCGGGTGACCTTCAGCAGGAGGATCCCCCCTTATGAGCCAGGTCCTGCTCAAGGTTTCTTTCCTCTTAAAGGGGAGTTTTTCTTACCACTGTTTGGCTTAAGGTTTTTCTTTCACTAGGGGAGTTTTTACTTGCCGTTGTTTCTGTAATAATTGCTCGGGGATCATGTTCTGGGTCCCTGGAAAGTGCATAAAGACAAATTGAATCAAATAAATTTGTACAACATATTTAAAGGACAACACATCCATCCATTTTACCCGCTTCATTTTTTGTAGGGTCACAGGGGTCTGCTGGAGAATATGCAAACTCCACACAGAAAGACTCCAGCCAGGGAATTAAACCAGTAACCTTCTTGTTGTGAAACAATTCTAACCACTAAGCCACTGTGCCACCTAGGGACAATGCAATTTGATGCAATCTAACACATTTCTTAACAATACCAGATTGAGTTGCGACGATAAAACAGACGCTAGATTTGAACGGGGTGTCCAACATCTGTGCCAGCTTAAATACTCCATTCCCTCAATGCACCACCCATGCGTGCAGGTGTGGCAATATTACACTTTCCTCTTTGATGCAAAAATCCTGCAGTGACTTTAAACAATTCAGAAATTAAGATTTGCATAATTAAAGGCTACAAAAGTAAACAGGAAGCTCCCGTCCCTTTATTTATTTATTTATTTATTTATTTATTTATTTATTGTCTTTTATCAAAACATTGGTCTTTGTAGAGATGTAATTACTTAATTGTAAAGATGTAATGCTAAATTTTGATAACAATATGTATGTAGATTGACCTTGAATTTGCTGAGGTACTGATGTGTTTTTGGCCAAAATGTTTTTAGGTTATGTTGAAAATTGAATTTAAATAGTTAGGGGACCAAGATGTCTCAATGATGAGTTGCCCGTATTTTGTAATAAGCTGTTTGATTGTGTTTGCTTTGATTGTGCATCTTATCATCCTTTGCAGTACACAGAGCAGCTGCGTAAGTAAAAAAGTTATGTAGAAACACTTGAAAGCCAGCAGGTGGGCCATCAGTCTATATGGGATTGTTTGTTTTTATCTGACTCTCTTATGACACCTTTCACCACCTTACTCACATACACATTTAACAAAGGTTTGTTGATGTAACAAGAATTTAAGTTCAGATGTAAAAGCTTGACAAACAGTGCAAAAACAGCAGATGTGCCATTAAAAAGTATCTATCTTGTTAACAAAGAAAAAATAGAAGAATTTGGAGGATCCTTTAAAGACTTCAAATTAAAAATAACAGATACTGTGTCCTGAAAATTGTGTTTAAAAAGCACAAGTTCATTTTTCCACTCAGTATGTGTTTCCAGCTGAATCCATATCTGCAGAATGCACTTTGATCACAGTCTGGGGTTTCTGTCCTGAGTCCCATCTGTTCTTTGCTCAAGGCCATAAATGCACTTTGGTTAAGGTTAGGAAAGATCATGGTTGTGTTAAATGTCAATAAACATATCGTGTCTCAAGTCAGTGTGCTTTACTGTTGGTACTGGATGAGACTAAGACCTTTTTCTAGTTGTACTGACCAAATCATTAATATTTGATATTACTTTAGCCACTCAAAGTGGATATTTCACAGAAAGATTTGACTTTTGGTGACAGAAAACAAATGTAATACAATTTCACTTAAAAATCTATTGATTCATTAACTGTAAATTCTGTCCCCAGTCAAAGGTTTTATGTCTGAGACAACCCTCTTTATTTATCTGGACTAGCACCCAATGCTTATGTGAGTCTTAAATTCACACTATATAATAAGCTGCTTTTATTTATTTATGTTTTATCATACTATTGTCTCTTTTCCTATGTAAAGAGACCTGCAATAAAGTCAGTTATTTCTACCCAAGTGCTACATGTGTTTTAACCCATGTTCTGTGTTATTAAGACCCAACCTAACTGATCGCATCAAGCCACAACCCAGCCTTTATGTGTCAAAACAACTAATGGCTGGGTTGGTCCATATTTGACCCAGAAATGGGCAAGGAAACCCACCCCAACTGGATTATTTTTATGCAGCACAAAGAGAGAAAATTCAGATTTAGGTCACATCCACTGACTACAGTATGTGGTTGATTACAGGCAGCTGCATCATCGTTCAAGGTTATTTGTGGGCCACAGAAAAATGCAGATTTGGCTCATAAATGTTTAATCTATTCTATGGTGTTGATGTTGTTTTCTCTCCTCTTTTCATTTCAAATCGATTCTACTTTAATAATCCCTAAAACTAATTATTAGCAGTAATTATGTAGTAATTATTGTAGTATGGTAGTAGTTATTGTATTTATGTATGTATTTTTCTTCAAATAGTCATTATAGATGGTCATAGCTGCGGGCAGGAAGGCTGTCCTAGCTTTTTGTGTTGCACAGGCTCGAAAGAACCTCTGACCGAGACTCACTAATGCTTTTTTGTTTTTCTTCTAGTGGAAACTAATGAGTTAAATGACCAGAAGCTTACTTTTTGCTTTCTACATTACATTATTTTTTTTTACCTTCTATATATTCATATTAGTCAGGGCATAAATACAGTGTTGTGTATTTTTTATTTTATATATATATATATATATATATATATATATATATATATATATATATATATATATATATATATATATATATATATATATATATATATAAATATATATAGGTAGGCAAGGCAAGTTTATTTGTATAGCACAGTCCAGCTGTGTGTGTATAGCTGTGGTAGTTTATTTTGTTTTTCTTTATAATCTCTGCTAGTGGGAGCATGTACAGGTTAAACAGAAGACGTACCTGGATGGAACCTTGGGGAGCTCCACATGTGATTCTTGTCTGCTCAGATGAAAAGTTACCTATTGCCACAAAGTATTTTCTGTTCTCTAAATATGTTTTGAACCAGTTTAGTATAGTTCTTTAAAGACGTGCCTATTTCTCCAGTCATTTGAGTAATATATTGTGGTCAACTGTATCAAATGCAGCACTGACATCTAGTTAAACTAAGGTTGACATATTTCAACTGTCTGTATTCAGGCATTAAACACTTTGGTCAGAGCCATCTTAGTGCTGTTGTGTTGTCTAAAACCTGGCTGGAAGGCCAAAAATGCAAGAGTTCAGTTGATGTTAGATGTCCTCCAGGTGTTTGCTATTAATGGGTTTAAACTGTGTCATGGTGTTTAAACTGGTTTCTGGTGAACACAGTACATATGCTGAGTCTGATGGTGATGTACCAACTGCTTGTGTAACATTTTGGATTTTGTCTGCAAAGAATTTGTCAAAATCATTCCCGGCCATGGTGGAATAAAGTTCAGTTGCCACTGACACAGGACGGTTTGTTAGTCTTTTAACTGTAGCAAATAAGGCCCCAGTATTATGACTGATATGTGTATATATACACAAATACATACACAAACATAACGCATTATATATACTGAGAAAAAAAAAAGATCTGGGGGTTCCATATGTAGTATGACTTGCTTTATATTTTGTTCACATTACAATTTCTTGGAACAGCTCAGTGTCATTAGCTATCAAATGTATCATGTTTGCTTTTATTTTAAATAATCTCTTTTCTGAATACTCATATTTTTACATTTTCTTTATTAAGATCACTTATTATATTTAACAGTTGGCTCAGTCAGCTTTTGTGGTGCCGGTGAAAATGTGCAATCCAAATTATACTTTCTAAATAATTCTTAAATGAAATGAAAGGAAATGTTGAGAACCTCAAAATTAGTGTGGCAAAATTTAAGGGAGATCTATGTGTAGCAACAAGAAAAGTATGCAGTTTTATTTAAATTTTATGAAGAAGGTGTGTAGCGTGTAATCAACCCTCTGGGGCATGTTATAAAAGGCCAAGACTAACACACTCACTGAGAAGAAAAGTAAAAGTCTTTGTTCTCTCTAATGCCATCCAGTGCCACAGGCATTCATCAGATACGTGGCCTTACCTTTATAAAACTTTACATTACCTGTTCTTGCTCAGGTTTTGTCAGAAATTGTTCTTGAAAACCAAACATAACTTCTGAGACCATGTACTGGGAGGTTTTTGGACTAAACCGTATCATGCTCTAATGTTGTATTTTGCATTTAAAGCGTAATTCAGTTGCAACTTATTAACAAGCTAAATAATCACCTGTCCAGGATTATTTGTGAATATAAATATTTAATAGGTGGTGCTTAAACAACCTTGACAGCAGCTTTATTTATTTATTTATCTCCTTTTTCGATCACCATTGACTCAAGAAGGGCTCAGCTCAGCTTTAAGATCCTGAGTCAATGACAAACAGATGTTACTACATACTGCATACTTGAAAATATACGTCACCTCAGTAACCTATTAGTTACTTTTTTTTTTTCCAATTTTTCTAAATGTTGATGAACAAGCCTGGAACAAATCAGCAGTAGTAGTTAGGGAGTCAAGTGGAAGAGTTGCACAACATTAAACAGTCATTCAAAGTAATTACTGCACCTTAATAATGTAACTCAGTTCCTGACTGCAAAGTAACATTGTGCATCCAAAAAGTAATGTTGCTCATCAGTGTAGTTGTTTGATACTTAACGGTTGCCAAAATAATACTGTTGACATGAAGATCACTGATTTGACCATCAAACTATGCCTCTGGATCTGGCAGAAATCATTTTACATGGCAGGATAAACACATAACCATTCTCTGGACTTTGTGCTAGTTTATGAGCGAAATCTGTAAATACACACCATGCAGCAAATGTTCTTTGTGTAGAGTGGAGATGTTTGACATGTTAGCCTGTCAAAACCATAGGGAAGTATCATAGAGAGCAAAAGGCTTTTGCCAGAAAAAACAGGGGTAGAAGGAATTTTGCTGTTTTTTCCAGCTTAAATAGGATAAGAGACATGACTAGTAGCTTTGACCCAACTTGTATTCGCAGCAGATAACGGCATCAGAAACAGCCTCTTCTGCACCAATAACTATTTAGAAATAAATGTTCTGAATTGCAGTATTTCACAAATGCTGGAACCTGTAAAACACTGTAAAAATTAGAAATCCTAGATTCTGTGGTCTCACAACTACAACTGGCCCTTTAAATCTTGTTTGGAGTCCAGAATTGTGTTTCCACCGTCTTTACGTTTGAGTCACATGTTTGCTGTACAGCAGACTTATTTTATGATTGCGTGGTAATTCAGTAAGAGTGCATTCAGAATTCCTTAGTATGATATATGTCTTAAACTCACAGAGGTTGTTTAAATATGGCGGTTGCATAGTTTTGATTGGTTACGATCATCAAGGCCCTCGCCGTGACGTGGTGGCTCTTGCATCTGGCCCAGCAAGGTTTGGGGGACAGCATAGCACCAGTTTTCTTGGCACCAAATCAATGCTTTCCTCACAGCAGATGGTTGAAAAGCAAAGACCTGGTGCTGGACTGTGGCACTAGCTCCAAACTGGCACTGAACCTGCTTTGGTTGAAAAGCCCTATGAGTAAACTTAACAGCACAACAAAATATATATTGACAATAGTGAGTGAGGAAGCTGAGCTTCCAAGCATGTTGCTACCTGCGTTAAATATTTAAAGAAGTATTTACAAACCTAGTACAAACCTCTGTATGTGTGCTGTGTGTGTTCCTTGAATGAAGGGCGGGTGATATGCAGAACTTTGTGGACTCCGTATTATTTTTTCTCTGCATGGTGACACAAAGACAGATCCATCTCTTTGTGCTGACTGAGATGAGCTGCTTTATTGTTGACCTGCAGAGCCACATTCTCAAGCAGTATGGCTGCTTTAATGTGTGCCAAATGATAGGAGGTGATAGGTGTCACACACTAATTTTATACTTATGTATTTAATGCTGTGCCTTGGCTGTAAATATCCACGGGATTCAACAAGGTTTACAGATTTGTGGTTGGCATGGGTCACTATTGCAAGCTTTTAGCACTGGCACTGACAGGCAGGTTGGACTTAATAGACTCCCCTTTTAATCAGAAGACATATGACAAGCTTGGCCCGATGGCTGACTTGGCCATGATTCAAACAATAGCACAGTGTAAAAACTGCTATGTCACCTAGAACAGGAGTTGGAATAATTCTCACCTCTGGTTTCCACCACCAACACACAATCCCTTCAGTGTGAAGGCCGTACTTTCTATTACGCTTCTTAGCATGACGTGTGTGGCTGGTGGGATTAACGCCAGCTTTGGCTACACGTGTGTGGTATTGAACAACTTAATAATATTATAGAAAACGCTTCCAGTCATCTTCATTGTTTAGCCTCCGTTTTGTTAAAGTAGAGCTGATGGAATAGGGGGGTTATGCTTTTGTGGTCTCCGTTTTCATTTACAAAAATACAGGAAAGTAACGGGAGTCCTGTCCCGCTTGGTAGACGACCACATATGGCTTAACAGAACTGTTTAGAACATCAGTAACAATGAAAGTAGCTCACAGAGCTACCATGGACATCACAGCAGGAGAGACTAAGAGGCTCCAGAAATTAAAGATAGAAGAGTAAATGAGAGCGACACAAAGCAAGACCACACAAATGGAAATCTTGGACCGTGTTGTTGGACCGTGCTCACTGTGTGGGACACGGTGAGCTAAAAATTGCAAAGGTTCCTTTGCGTGCCTTTAAGAAGTACCAGAATATTACGCCAAATAATGACCAACACGACTGCATCAGCAAGACGCAGAGTAGGACATAGCAGCTACAACATTTTAACAAACGTTATTTGTGCGTGTGACAACTAGAAAATCCTGACACCTCTTTCTGGTCATTTTTTGATACAGAACATTGTTGTGAAAGAACACAGCGAGAACAAAATGACTTGTTTTAATGACTTGATTTATATAAAAGAAACGAATACATGTTTGCAAATTCTCTCTTAATGAGTGTCAACTAAAAACTGCTACCAAAAGCAGCACCGTATGACATTAAATCAGAGTCTTTTCTGCAACAAAACCTTTGAAATGGTGACTGCTGAGTGTGACCAGATGAGGTTGTCATCAGACCTCTATGTGCTGTGCCCAAGTGATGGTCGGCAATCTTTGTCAAAATATGTGATAAACTTTAAAATCATAAAATACTTAAAGTAATTTTAGCACAATATTTTAGTAGGAGAGGGTAATTAGGTTATATAAAACCCTTCTGGGTCCTTTTTTACCAAGGTGTGTAAGTAGCAGCAGCAGAAGCCTCAACTTACACTCTCATCTACTTTCTGCTCATGTTGCCCTCACATCTCCTGCCCCTTTCTCCTCTCTCATCCTTTTGATACCCTTTAATATCTCCTCCTTTTTCTTGCCTGCTCTCATCTTGGCAAATAGATACAGCCTCTTTTTGTCAAGAGGGTAGTCAGGCCCTTTTTTGTGCAAGTGTGGGAGCAATGAACAAAACTGATGTGGCAGATAAAGAGACAGACGGACAGAGAGTCATCTCATAAAACAGGGACATGAATGAAGGACAGCCCCTGTACTTGCTACAGAAGATTAACTGCAAAACACAGCCATTTTTTTCCAAGTCCCATAACCGACCGAGTCAAGGTGAACGCCAAACCATGATGAAACTGGAGGCAATCGGACCCCCAGCAGGTAAAAATGGGAGTGCCATCTTTTATTACACATTTTATGCACACATTTTTTTAATTTGGAGTAAAAATAAAAAATAAAAACTACAAAGTTAGTTGAAGTCTATCCTAAAATAAGCAATACACAACCTTTCAATTAATGTACCGACATGGATCATGTCGGTCCTGCTCCAGTCCCCATCAGACGGCAAACGTGCCTGGACTTGTCTGAAGTTGAAATTGGCTAGATGCTGCGGTGACTGCCAAATATAGAGCCACTAAAGGTGAAGAAGTAAGAGACTGCAGGTATGGCAGAAAATATGAAATGGTATGTTGACCCGTATTCTCTTTTCACCGGCTGTGATACATTTTGATGCAGGAGTTTTGCACTTCTTACTGACTGTATTTCTCCCAGACCTGAATCTTCAAATAAAGTATCAAAGAGTTTTGTTCAGTGAAAAAGGCAGGCCTTTAGAATGAAGAAACCTTCCCCAAAATAACAGATACTGTGTTCCCTGGCAGAAAAGATTTATTTTTTTGTAGTCTGCGGTTCACCGTGCGCCAGTGTACTTTGTGTTTTCATTTTGAAGGTGTACTTGGTTTTTATTAAAGATGTCTCAAGGCAGCGGGAATTGGCAGGGGTGAACATGGATAAAAACGTCCTTTGTACATGGATGCTTCTCTCTCCTGTGCTCAGATACTGTAACAAGAGACATGGTCTAAACCACAGAGCTGGTTTGTCAAGCGGATGGAAGACAGTTGAAGAGGATGTACCGTGTGTGTGTGTGTTTGTGTTTGAAGGTGGGGAAAGGTGCCAGAAGTCAAAACAGACTTGAAGTGATGATCCACAGTAAGCCAGTGGACTAGCCTGGTCCAGTGCTTTCTGTTGTTTCTAACAATCTATCGATTCTGTGTTTCCTAATGAGTTCTTTTTTTGGCATGTGGGATTTGTGTCTGGCGGTCTTCCATTCGCTCTCTTTACTTGACAAGAATGTGGTGCTGCCCCCGCCATTTATGAGCTTTCTCTTAAAACTTCTAAACAAATCTTCCAAGCGAAGTTATTTGCTCTTAAGCAGTTTCTGTTTATTAGGACTTTGTTTAGTAGAAAAAAACCCCAACAACATACTCACATTCAGCATGTTGGAATTCATCATTATTATTTGCAGTTTTCCAGCCTCCAGGCTGTGATGAACTGCTTTTCTCAAAACTGTTTGGACATATGTATCTGTAACATTTACATAATTTAGCTGCGAGCGTATTTCTGAAGACAGATATTTCACAGAAATAAGCTTAATAGATGAAATCAGTCTCACAATTGTTCAGCTTCCACGTGTACTTAAAAAAACAGATAACTGATGACTCTAAATAACCCTTAGTTTAAAATTTGTAATTGGAACATATTTTTAATTGTTTCTTCAGGACCATATAGCCTTATGGATAAATTTCACAGATCGTATTAGATGTACGTGTGTGTGTGTGTGTGTGTGTGTGTGTGTGTGTGTGTGTGTGTGTGTGTGTGTGTGTGTGTGTGTGTGTGTGTGTGTGTGTGTGTGTGATTTTCATGAGTTTTGGTTTGGTCCTTCCAGATCTTATATCCTACATCTCAAACTCATTTAGGTGTATATTTTTTAATTAGTTTATTATCTGCACTATGCAGTTGTATGGTAGATCAATTCAATTCCATTTTATTTATATAGCGTCTATTACAACACAAGTTGTCTTTAGGCACTTTCCAGAGACCCAGAACATGACCCCCGAGCAATTATTACATAAACAACGGCAGGTAAAAACTCGCCTAGTGGGAGAAAATCCTTCAACCAAACAGTGACAAGGAAAAACTCCCCTTCAAGAGGGAACAAACCTGGAGTAGGAAAAGGGAGATAAAAAAAAGAGAATCAAGAACAGAGAGACACAGACACACCGCCGAATGTACAAAACACAAGATACATAAGTATAACTATCTATCAGCAGAAGAACTAATTGTTCTATGTACATATGACTGATTCATGGTTAGTTGGTGATCTTCAGAGGCGACAATATAAACAGGTGTAGACAGCAGACACTGAGGTGGTCAGAAGGTGGGACTGCAGGTCAGCATGCAGCTCCTGAGGATCTGGTGTGCAAACATGTACAGAAGATAAAAAGAGGGGACAGACCAGCACAACAAACTACAAGAACAATGGAGCACAATTATACTTATGAGACACTTCTGGTTAATAACTGAGGATTTAGCTCATGAAGGGAAAGAGAAACAGAGGAGAGAAAGGGTGAGAGGCAGCACTCAGTGGATCATGTTGGGGTCCCCCTGCAGCAGGTCTACAGCAGCAGATCTAGGATGAAGCTGTGTTGAAGACCAGCTGCTCCTGTCTGGTCCTGCAGCTGCAGGACCAGACAGGAGCCAATCTACCAATTGTCAATAAAGGCCACATCATTTTCTGTAGGGTCAATGCAAACCAAATGCAAAACAAAAGTCATAACACAAACAAAAGCTGCAAATCATGTGCAAACATGTGCAAAATTCAAAATGCAAGCATGTTCAATTTTTACTGCACTATCACAATGGTTAACTAGTTTTATTTTACAATACCAATTCTGCATGGCTAAAACCAGATAGTGCTCTCCTAAAAAAGGTTGTCAAAAGATTAAAAAAAAAATAAACCAAGGATCTCAGCTGCATGGCAACACTTTAAATTGTGGAAATCTTTCCAAATATGCAGATCCACTCTAACTAATTGCACCAGTAGTTAAACACTTGTTTGAACCTTTGCAAGTAGTTTTTGTTGAACTGGTGATGCTTTAATTTTTCTGTAACAGACTAATGTCACCGCAGTTATCATGGTTATAGTAGCAATAAACAACATTGAACCTGACATAAACTTGACTGAAAATGTACATGGTAAAAGACTGAAATGTACATGGTAAAAGACTGAAATGTACATGGTAAAAGCTACTAGTGACATGCTTTTCTAGAACTATGCAGTCCAAGTTTGACACGACAAAACCAAGCGTTGATCTATATACACGATACATAAATAAGGTTTCATACGTGACACTGCATCATACTGTAACAAGCAGTGATTTGACTCTGCATGTGGAATAAAAGCAATTTTCTGTGTTGAAATCAAAATGAGCTAGGAAAACTGCTCTGACATGACCACACAGGGAGTGATTAACATATATGAAACTTAACTCAGACTGACACAAACACAATGCACAAATTTACACAAAATAAAGTAAGAAGTAATGAAATAAACATAACACATTAAACTTGTTAATAACCAGTGCTGTAAAGGATGATGCTGGGACACTATACTGTTATTATAATAAATGTATAATACTGCAATAACGACTCTCGCTGTACAGCTTTGAATATTTGTTGTAATCAAGCCAGTTAAATAGTATATAATCCAGGCCCACCCATAATGCTCTTGTACTTTTTCTTTTCCCCCTTTCACAGCTTCCTGACCCGAGGGTACATGACATAACAAAGTAATTGCTAAATAACAGACAGAAACCCACCATGTGGTCAGGGGAGTGTTTTTTTTTTTTAAATATGATGTTGCATCATCCTTGATTCATGCATTACTGATCCGATGGCTCGTTCCGCCTGGCAGCAACATGAGTCTTTGGGATTATTGGTACCTTCTCTGCCTGTCGTTTTTTGCCCCCAGTATTGAAAAATAGTGAAGTACTTATTGTGGGTACTTTTTTGGACTTGATAGTTTCTGATTTTTCAACATTTCAGAGGAAACAGTGTGTTTCATCTCACTGGGTGCTAGTCTTCAAGTTGTTTCCTCTAAAAGAATAGGAATAATGTATAAAATACATTTCACTTTTTTTGTATCTTTAGGTAACTACACATTGAAGCTAACAAAAATAAAATGGAGTTCCTCAAGATTAAATTCTGGCGGCTCTGTTGTTCACAGCACTGAGGCAGTGCTCAGTCCTATCAGCACTATATACACTCACTCACTCAAATCGTGAAAAAAAAAAGTGTTACGAGAACTATGCAGATGACACAATCTATATAACCATCGCGCCACAGACTATAATCCAAATCAATCATTGGTCAAATCCTTTGATCAAGTTAAAGAGTGGATGTGCCAGATTGTTTTCACTTAAATGAAGATAAAACAGAAATAATAGTGTTTGGAGCCAAGAAAGAAGATTAAACGTCAGCACTCAGCTTCAAGCAGTGAAGCTAAAAACCAATATCCAAGCCAGAAATCTGGGAGTGGTTCTGGACTCTGACCTGAATTTTTACAGCCACATTAAGACAGTAGTGAAATCAGCCTATTATCTCCTAATCAAGTGCTAACAGGTCCTCCAGGCGTCTACTCACATGCATGCATTAAACTGCACCTACATCTGCCAGCCACAGCAGGAAGCAAGTGGGGAACAAGTGCTGCCAGAGCCTTTTATAGCCCTGCCCTGATTGGGCCGCGATTAGTGGGAGGGGCTTGTTCTACACCCTCACCTCACTACATGTGCTTTTATCCTCAGTAGACTGGACTACTGTAACGCTGTTCTAACGGGTCTAAATAATCCATCAAGCAGCTGCAGTTAGTTCAAAATGCTGCTGCCCGAGTCCTCACTCAGACCAAGAGACTGGACCACATAACTCTAGTAACTCTAGTTCTTAGATCTTTACACCGGCTTCCTGTCGGTCACAGAATAGATGTTAAAATCCCGCTGTTGGTTTTTAAATCTCTGAACGTTCTCGGGCCAAAATACACCTCTGATCTCCTGGTCCGTTAAGAACCAACCAGAACCCTCAGGTCGTCAGGGCCACGCCTACTTTCTGTACCCAGAGTTAGAACCAAACACGACGAGGCAGCGTTCAGCTTTTATGCTCCTCGCCATTGTAACAAACTCCCAAAATGCATCAGGGCTGAAACGCTCATTTGCTTTAAGTCAAGGTTGAAAACCTTTTTATTTACTGCTGCATTTCAGTAATCCACCATAATGCAGTACACTCTTTCTTGCATCCCTGTTGAATTCATTTTAACTGTCTTTCTCTTTAATTTCTACTTTTAAACTTTTTTACATTTTAATGCATTTCTTTTTATTTATTTATTTTTTTATGTAAAGCACTTTGAATGTTTTGTACATGAAATTCTTTATACAAAAACCTATCTTGCCTTTTCTTTGCCTTGTTGAATGCTATTATCCAATTCCCATTGCTTCCCAACATCCCATTGTTTGAGGGGGGGGGGGGGTCAGGGATTCATATTTGATAACTTGCAACACACATGATCTTTTGAGTCTTCAAATCCCTTTTTCAGTTTCCATTAGGTTTTTTCAAGAGACGGGAGTAATCGTCCATCCAGACATGCTTACTCTGTGCACTCATCTCGGGTGTCTTCATTTGTTTTCACCTCTCTTCGAGTGCCCATTTTATCCCACTTCACCTCCTCCAGTGTAACATTTCACTGCAGCATAGATGATCTCTGTCCCCTTGACTCACAATCTCTGTCACATAGCACCATGTGACATCTTCTTCTGCGCGTCTAGATTGTGCCAGCAGGGGCAGAAGGACACAAGTCCACGAACAAGTCCTGACTCTTGAACTGTTAAGTCTGTGGACGTTTCTCTGCAGATGGCACCAGAGGAGTCGCGGCGAGAGCATAGCTGGCTGCACCTGACGCTTGGACAGCTTAAGCTGAGTTACTGTAATTCAGCCATTTAGCAAAGACATCTTTATTGAGCTTTTACAGTGACCAATTACAGGGCTTGTTATTTGTGTGTCGGAAAAGTACGTTGAGCAGAAATATTCCATGCAAGAGTCATCACAGCAAAAAGAAAACAAAGCTTTTAAAACATGGGCTTTTTCATCAAGACTGTTGTGTTTTTTAATATCATATTGAAGACTCATCTTGTTTTTATCTTTTTTGTTTTAACATTTCACTGAGACTTATTTACTTATTTATTTTGCCATATCATTACATTTATTAATTTATCTTTCTGCCATCTGCTTGCCACATGCTTTATACTTTAGCTTTTATTATGAATTCATTAACAGCTCTTTCACCTTTTCTAAATAGTAAAAAAAAAAAAGGGGGGGGGCAAAAAAATCTAACTAAACAACATACTTTTGTTCTGTCTCTGAACTGTTTCTAAAAAGACAAAAGTGAGAACTCTAAATTCATCTCAAGGTAAAAACAATTTAGTCCTGTTTGACATCAGCTGTCTTTTTCTCAAGGGGAGGTATCTTAGTGATCTGAGAGTTGAACCCAGCAGACAGCATCAGGGCATTTTCCTCGTGTTCTGCTGATGGAGCTAAGTGAAGACAACAAGCTGCACTCCTGTCAGCTACCACCCAGCGCTTTTTGAAGTGCTGCTAATGATGCATGTGTGTGACCGCTGTCTTGGAACCAAAGCCTCTCTGCATCCACTCATGTGTGTCTGTATCACTGTGAAAGGGAGAAAGAGGGCTGCTGGGATTTGACATGCAGCGTTTGATTCATTCAGGTTAATTGGGTCAAGTAGTTTGGATTATATTACATTATACAGTGAGAGCTTCTCTGAAACGTTAGATAAAAAGTGAAGAAATAAAACGACACCCAAGATACTCAGAAAATAGTGTTTTGCAAGTCCAAGTCAAGTCTCAAGTATGTTATAAAAAAAAAAAAAAACCTTCAAATTAACCAAGATATTATCCTCGGTAACTGGGGATAAATACACCAAATAACTATTTACATCTTGATATAGAGTTAAAAAAATATTTAGTTTAATTTGTTTTAGCAATCAAGATATTGACTATGTATCAGAACTGAAAATGTGTAGTCAGTTTATTATTTCACCAACACAGCTGATAAATGCCATAATCCACATCACAGAAAATGTTTAATCTGTGCTAATATATTTGTTTTAATCCCCCTAGAGAAAAAGATAACAAAAAAAAAAATCTACCCACAATGCAAACTTTATTTATGCAGGTACGGCTCCACTAACTCAACCAGTCATTTTGGTACATCTCAAGAGTGCTGCCAAGGCAACCAGAAGTCCAGACAGAGACAGTTCTTTCTTTCTTTTAGATATTCTCTCTCACAGCAGCATGTGAGGTAGACATTGTTGTTACAATTATGTGTGGTTAAATGTGATGACTGCAAAGGGAATGACATTCCCACAGACAGGAGATCGTTGTGGAAAAATGGAATACCAAAGGTTATTAATGACAGTCAAATCATGGATTCAAGTCAATAATGAAATCTTTTGAGGATGAGTTTAACTGCCATGAGTTGACTGATGTGTACAACTAAGACGATAAACTAGAAAACACAAAGCAAAACATTTGAATTTTTCAAAGACTAACATTTGACATTCCCACACGTCTAAAAACTAAGCCAGAGTTTTGCAAAGCTTGAATATCCTGTGGACACTATTCACACGACTTTAATTTATTTGTGAATCATATGACAACAACAACACTCCTGTTTAATTTCATAAACTGTATCATGGAATGAGATAGTTTGCATGAGACAGGACTAAATACAATAATATTAAATATGTTTGATTTTTGTCGCAACAATAACATGTAGAATGATTGTCTCTGATTTGCTGCGGTTGCCAACATTACTATACTAACTACACTAACTAATGCTGTAATAAAAACTAAAACTCAAACAAGAAAATTGTGAAAGTATAGTATTGGCACCTCGCGCCCTCTCATTAATGTACAGACCATCATTCTCAAACAATATGCACCTTTATTATTCATCTCCAGAGATTTTTAAGAACATTTACTAATGAACAGTTTAGTAATTGAAGTTTGTAATCTCCTTTGTTTTTGTTCCTGTGATGACAATGAAAAGAAAGAAAGAAAGAAAGAAAGAAAGAAAGAAAGAAAGAAAGAAAGAAAGAAAGAAAGAAAGAAAGAAAGAAAGAAAGAAAGAAAGAAAGAAAGAAAGAAAGAAAGAAAGAAAGAAAGAAAGAAAGAAAGCCAGACACTCTTTCTCTGTTTATGGAAAGAACATTGACACAAACACCCACACAACAATGAGACACACATCTTCTCAAATGTCAGAGCGCCAACGAGCTACTTATTAGAGAATATGCTCCAGAGACAGGCTCTGCTTTAATTAATGTTGTGCATGCCAGTGACATAGAGAGAAGGTGGACTAAGGACCACTCGGTCTCCATGGAGACACATTCAATCCACTTGGAGATGGATATCTTTGCATTCTTTGATACTTTTGTATTTTCAAAGAACGAGAAACATTGCAGTTATGGAAACATGATCATGATGTCACATTGTTATTAATAAGCATTAGAGTTTAAGGTGCCTGAACCTGGTGAGTTTTGATATAGAACCGAAGACCTGGAGCTGAACCAGCACATGAGCCTCTTGTCCAACTAACAAATCTCTTTGAGGTGTACATCCTGAGCCATCTGCTGCACACTACACTCAGCGACTGCCGTGGCAGATGACACACTGAAGACATTTCCACTCCAACACGTAAACACACACAGACACACATGCCCAATTATCACACGTTTACAAACTGGTGAGCTGTTTCATCTGTAGTCATCTATGAGGTATCTCTTTACAGCCCATCATTGTGTAAATCAATCTCTTGGAGACTGTGAACGTGACATGCCATACAAATCATGAAGTTCAGGTTCAGAAATTCCAGTCGTGATAGCTTGATGTGATATATAATTCATATAATTGTATCCATACTGAATAAATAAAGGATGAATCTGCAGAACTTTATCATAGGCCTTTGGGTTAGTTGATATTTATTGATAAAAACTTTTCTACACAAGATGTACAAAGAGGGAGAACAGCATTTTTAACTGTAGGCCATAACGCATCATTTTCAAGAGAGCAAAACAGTTCACTAATCAAGGTTACACTGGCTTTCATTATCAAACCTCTTTAACTCTGTGGAAGTAAACTTCTAGTGCAGTACGGTGGTTTGGTGGCTAGAACTGTTGCCTCACAGCTAGAAGGTTCAAATCTCAGCGGGAGTCTGTCCTCCCTGTGCTTGCATGGGCTTACTCTGGCTTTCTCCCACAGTCCAAAAACATGTATGTGAGGTTTTATTGGCATTTCTAAATTGCCCATAGGAGTGACTGTGAGCATGTGCGGTTTGTCTATATGTGGCCCTGAAATGGGTTGGCACCCTGTCCAAGGTGTACCCTTGCCCTTTGCCTAAAGAGAGCTAGGATGTGCTCTTGCAGACCGCCGTGACCCTGAATACAAGAAAACAGATAGGACGGATAGTTTCTTCCTAAGTCATTGTTTCATTTTCTCTTCTTCACTCACTGCATATGTTGCATCAGGACTGTAATAAGAAATGAGTTGCTGCTTTGAATCTCTTCTGTCTGCACTTTTATCTGACTCTCTATCATCCATATGAGAGGTTCTTGGGTCTTTTTGCAGGGAGACCTTCTATGAGTCCACCTTATGCCACTCTATGTTAGTAAGAAGAGGCAATGCATTTCTAAATGCGCCTTTCTAAGGTCAGATATGCTGCAGACTGTGACAAACGGGCAGATATATTGCAGGCTGTTTTTGGTTCTATCATCCAACCACAGTTTAAAAGCTTAAAATTAAATTAGCTAATGATTTAAACACCCTAAGCAAACTCACATAAATGGGAGTGGAATAACAGAACATCTGTCACAGAGCTGCAACAAGATTAATGGAACAATGGTAGTGTTTCGCGTGGCAGTGCTGACCACATCAAATCTATACTTGGCAGTGACCTCACTTGAAAGCGCAAATAGGTTTGTTTTGCAGAATAGATCCTCCCTCCAACACACCTTGAAAAAACACTTCAACAGTTAATGTCCACACATCATGTCTAGTAAAACTCAAATTTAACAAAATCCCCAATAACCCATGGCATTCAATTTAAGGTTTATGATAAACTCAATAGAAGTTTTTTTCATGTTTTTAGTGGTTTGATGTGGATAAAGCACACTTGACCTGCAACATGCTGCAGGAATTATTTGGTTAAGTACTAAGCCTTTTCAAATGTTTGGCCTCTATGCAGCAACTTACATATTTGATGCAAAAAAACTCTCACAAATGAAATTTTAGAAGCAGTTTTACCAAAGACAATAAATGCTGTTTACTATTAAAAGTTTCTTTTAGAAAAAGAGAGTATACAAAAACTATAGTTTAGTAAAGTTTTTATTATTAATATATATCACCGACAGTGTCTACAAGTGTTTCTGAGTACCTTCAACAGCAAGACATCCTAAGTCAGCCCACGCAGAGAGGACAAAGGTTTCATTTGGAGAGAAGAAGAAGGAAAACAAAGCTCTTAGTCAAATAAAGAAGCTTTTTTTTTATATAATTCTAAGGGGAAAAGCAATAGGCCAGAAACAACGCTAATGTTTTCTTTCTAGCTTTATGAAAACAATGATATAAAACCAAAAACTACCAAAATCTGAAAAGACAGTTATGTCTAACAAAAACTCTACACACTATTTTCCAGGTCAAATTTAAACACTTTTGAAACACTTTCAAAGTTCTTTGTCAAACCTTTCCGGCATTTTGTTCGAGCTGTGATAAATTACATGTGAACACACTTTAAACTTGTATTTCATTTTTTCTTACATAAAAAAATGTCATGACCTGACAAAAGGCTGCTAACAGAGGGAAAAGTAGACATTATCTGAAGTATGAGTAAAACAAAACTGTATTGTATTGTATTGTATTTGTACATATACATTTGTACAGATATACATTCTGTCAAACGAAGTCTCAGAGAAGCAGTTTTATATACAATTATGAGTGCACCTTGGTTGAGTGTGTGCTATATAAAATACTAAATGTCATCATTAACTCAGCAACATCAGTAACTTTGCCAAATCTCAAAGCAACCGTCCAAATAGATAGACATCACCCAGAGATTTGCATTTTGCAATTATAGTTTGTTGGGTGAAATTAACATTTTGTAATTTAAAATTAAATTCAAATTAAATTCAAAATGCTTTATTAATCCCTGAATGGAAAATCATTATTGCAGTAGTCATGATTTAAGTCTCTTCAAAGAGTCATGGTGGAGATTAAGGCTCTGAGCAGGGTGGATGTGGGTTCACCTGCTGAATCAGTGTGCTCTTCTACACCTGGGGATACAATGCAGTGAAGGATACCTGCCTGGACATAACACCTGTTTTAGTCAAACCCATGAGAGTTTCCAACAAAACCAAGACATATCAAAATATGAATTAATGATCAAAATTTGATTGCAAATGAATAACTGATGTTGCAGTTACTGTTGTATTAATTACGTTCACTGCAAAAAAAAAAATGTACAAACCATTATTGAAATGGAAGACTAGCACTTTTACATTATATAACGCATAAAGCCTGTCAATCATTTAGTCATTTAGCTCAGTGGCGCCCAACCTTTTTTGTGCCACGGACTGGTTCACTGTCACACAATATTTCATGGACCGATCTGTAAAAGGTGTAGCAGATGAATACAACCAAATAAAATGATAGGATCTGCATAAAAACTGGTAAAATCACGCCAACAACAGAACATCAGTAACAGCCTCTCTGCCACAACCCTCTTAGGTCTCTATGGTAACGTTAAAGCATGCCTTCAAAAGGCACAAAACAAAAACAAAAAAGTGCATGAAAATACTACTCACAATAGCGTTGAATCAGTGGGAGCCCTGAGCTTGTTTTGGTGCAACAAGACAGTCCCATTTGGGGTAATGGGAGACAATGAAACCTGAAGCGTGTTGCTTAGGACCAGCCTGTTTGGTGCGTGGAAATTGTCTGTTGTAATAAATCCATATTTTAACTTGACATGTGTTACTAGTAAGTCATAGACGAATGTAATGGAGAGAAGCTGGTCAGTTTTCAAAATAAAACATAGTCCTAGGCTAGAGTCACATTTTAGTACTGAGATTAATATTGTTTATATCTAAATTGAGAGTGGTTTAAATAATTTAGTAAAAGGCAGCTTTAAACAAATTAGTTTTTAATTTTGATTTAAAGGAACTGAGGGTTTTATAATTCCTGCTGTTTTTCTGGAAGTTTGTTCTATAGAGCATAAAAGCTGAATGCTGCTTCTCCATGTTTGGTTCTGATTCTGGGAACACAGAGCAGACCTCAACCAGAAGACCGAAGAGGTGTGGATGGTTGATATGGCAACACGTCTCTGATGTATTTGGTCCTACACCATTGAGTGATTTACAAACTAACATAAGTATTTTAAAGTCTATTCTTTGAGATACAGGGAGCCAGTTTAAGGACCTCAGAAGTAAAGTGATGTGGTCCACTCTATTAGTTCTAATGAGAACTTGAGTTAAGAAGGTATGTAACTGTTGAAACACAGCTTTTTTTTAATAACTTTATTGATGAACGGAAGATTTGAGATGGGTCTGTAATTTTGTATTAGCAACTTGTCCAGAGGGTTCTTTTTCAACAGTGGTTTGAAAACTGCTGTCTTCAAGTTCTGGGGGAAAACACCGGACAAAAGGGATGAGTTTACTATCTGAATCAGATCAGATGCCATGGCAGGTAAAACGTTCTTGAAGAAAGCTGTGGGTAAAATATCAAGAGAACAGGAAGATAAGTTTAGGTGATCCATAATATCCTCCAGGTTTTTTGACACTCCCTTTTTTCACTTTTTACTAGTGGGGCGTTTCTCCATTGACATTTCTTCTAACCACAGACAATCCTCACCTTGGTGGGAGCAATGGAATCAATGACATCTGAAATTTTAGAGTGGAAGTTATCTAGAAGTTCATTTACTGAGTAACAAGGCAGGATGGAGGTAGAAAGGAATAGACTTGGTTAAATGTTTCAGTTGAGTTGTCCTAAAAAAAAAAACGTTTTTGTAATACTTCTTTTTGGGTACTTGAGTGAATGGAAATTGTGTTTTCAAAGAATTTCAAAGAAGAGATCAGATGTTTAGCAGAGCCAGTTTAAGTGACTTAGCCACTGGTATTAGAGAAAGTTGTGACTGACTAGGAATACGTGTTAATACTTGTATTCTGTTTCTAATCTTGTTATCTTTTCTTATTCTGTGACCTATTAGCACAGAGATTTTATGGCATCATCCCATAGGGGGACCAAGTTAATCTTATCTTACCGATTTATCCTTCGGCTTTGCACCGAGAGAGTTCCAGGGAGGACTAGTGTCAGCCTGCTCCTCGTTGTGGTTCATTGGTGGAGTCGTTTCATTTCCATATTTACCTCAGTATTCACTTCAATGAATGAATTTTCATTTCCATTACTCCTATTTTCTGGTGAAGTTTGTCATAGTCATCAGTAAAAAAGAGAGGAATTTGGCGCTGATTAGCTTGTGTTCCTAGAAACAATTGCAGGTGCTCCTGAAGTCGTCTGATCCTCATCTCAGAAGAGATTAAAGAAAAATAATAAAAACACTGAAAAAAATCCTTGAAAATTCCTTGAGTGCTACTGTTTTAAGTCCAACATTTCTGTTGGTTGAGAAGAAGATATGAGTAAAAATAAGAGAAAAAAAAAAAAGCAAAGCAAGCAGAGAACAAGCAGAGGAAGCATCCGCCAGCAGAGGAAGCTAGACACATGCGCAAGCAAGATTTGTGGAAGACGTAAGCAGAGTATTCAGTTAGATAGGTACTTGTTGTAGAAATTGTCACAGAAAAAAGTATTTTCAAGCACTTTATACAAAATCATGCACTTTTCAAACACTGGAAACAAAACATTAAAATTCAAGCATTTATAAGTTTTTCAAGCACCCGTACAAGCCCTGGAAACTTTTTTTATGCTCAGGTGGTCCCTGAGCATAGGAACAGTCTGGATGAGCCTCAGGCAGGATTTGCAGCACAAGTAAACAAAAATATGTGGAGAAGCCTTGGATGACTAAGGGGATAGAAAATGCAAGTAAAAAGAAAAATATATTATACCAGAAAATTTAAAAAAAGTAGAACAAAAGAAGCAGAAGTTAGACAGAAGGTGCATAAAAACAAATCTTAGATTATTATAAGATTTAAAAAAGAACACAAATGAATGGAAAAGTATAAAAATAACAATCAAGGAATCTGGAAAGGGCTTAATAGCATATACAGAAAGAGAACTGTGAACATAAAAACACTCAATTATTATATAAAATATAATACGATTGTAAATAAAGTTAATGATATTGCTAAGGAAATTAATAAATGGTTTGTTAATAGTAAGGTTATACTTTATCAAAGGAATTTAGATTCCTGTTTTGTAGTTTCAAACTTTTGTCCCTGATGTGGCGTGGTGGGCAGGGCTTCAGGAGCCAGGGGTGACGGCATGACATGAGCCTATGGATCATAAATTAAGTTGGAAGACACACATTAAAAACATTGGAATAAAAATATGTAAATATATTGCAATATGACATGAAATTATGTATACTTTAAAACAAAAGTCGCTCTATATATTGTACTGTTCCCTCATCATCCCATACATTACATACTGTCTGGAGATGTGGATAAAAAACATGAAAAAATAACACTCAACCAGTTCACATGTTACAAAAGACAGCTGAATTATGTGAATTATGAATCAATCACATTTTTATGAATAAACTAATCCAATATTTGCAAATCTATGTACTTCAGAATTTTATAATTTGAATGATTATAAACGATTTACATAATGTATAAAGTACATATTAATTTGTCTCTCCACTCTAGTCAGATGCTGTTTGAAATCAGAGAGAGGGTTTGAACTCCGGGACACAGGATGGTTCAAAAAGACCAACAAACAACGACAGCACCGAAGGCCTTCGCTCAATTTCAGTTTTGGGTTCTGCCTGTGGAAACTGTCTTCTGGGCTAAATGTGTGACTGACATGAAAACCAGAGAGCTGTTAATGGGCGAAAAAAAGGCAAAAAGAAGGTGAGAGAAGATGAAAAATCAATCAGAGCCATTGCACAAATATTGGCCATCGCCAGTACAACCATTTTAAATGTCTTAAATAAGAAGGAAGCCAGTGGTGTATTAGGTGACAGGCGTCAAACGGGTAAACCAAGGAAAACATCAGTAGGTGACGACAGAAACATTGTAAAAAGAAGAAAACCGTAAAACAGCTATGATTGACATCAGCTACCTCCTATTTTATAAGGTGTGTATCAGATCTAGATGTAAATACCTGGAAATAAAAACTGAAATGTTGATCTCTTTTTTAATATTTATCTTTTGATGTCAAACCCAAATTATTTTTGTCTACAGCAAAAACAATGTCATTGGCCTCACCGTTCCAGTACTTTTGGAGAGGAGTGTAGCTCTGACATAACATTGCAAATAAAAACCTATCTTATGTGAGTTGGAGGTGATAAGTGTTTAGTAACAATAATTACTAACATTGTAGTAATTTTTCTTTCAACCTGCACTGAGAATGACAAAGAAGAAGAGGTAGTGGGTAATATATACGGTAGAAGAAAATGCAATTATTTGGACATATAACTTTTATTGAGCTCAGTGTCAGCCTGACGTAGTTACAGTTCTAGAAATGTGTAAATCAGGCCAAGGCAGAGCTGGTGACGTATGTTTTCCAAGTCGTTAGTTTGACATAGAAGCATAATTCACGTTTATTAATAATCTACCTTTGTAGTTAATTCCTTGGTGAGCATGGAACAATTGTTGTAAATGTTGACCAATGTTAAAGTGTGAATACTCGTCAGTCAAACATGAAACTTCATTTGTGTTCACTTCAATCACAAAATGTCAAATATATGTGTTACAGTTTGAGCGGAGAGTACTGACTTGCAGGTTAACAAAGTATGAATGAGTGATGCTGCTGCGGAGATGAAGCAGCATTATCCCACAAGACACCTTTTGTTAAATTGGTACCTCTTTGAGTAGTGTAAGCATATAGAATTGGCAGAACAGAGTCGTAAAAGCTGAAAAAAAGCAGAGTCGATGTGATAAATTAGTTTTTGCAGTCTCGGTAATGCTTTACTAAGCAAATGTACCCCCTAGAGTGATGGCATATGCTAATACAATGCGCTGCGGGATGTCCTCGGTTTCCTAATTTGCTGCTGTCAATAAAAGAAAATTTAAAAAAGAACTCTATGAAATATTTTGTGTACAAGAACATATGTGCATATGAGCTAATTGCTATTCTTCCACGAACCATAAACTGGATATATTGACAGGCACTAACATTAAACATAACTGTCATTGTTCCTCTTTTAAATACTGCAGTCACTGGTTGATGAAGGTGATAATTACCTGTTCTGCAGCGAGGAAGGCACAGACCACCACTGAGCCTTTCTTTGTCAGTACAGTATTGTTTTGCACACTCTGGACCCCTGAGACATGGCAGTACAGCAAAAGTCCCAGTTTTCCGGTTCAGTCCCTGGTAGCACAAGAGAACCATTGGTAATGGAAAATGCATTTGAAGATCAGTAATATATAAGCAAGAACTTGATGATTTGTGCACAATTGTTGTGTCAAAGAGAGGTTAATAAATAAGAGAAAAGCATAAAGCCTTGAAAACACAACTGTTACTGGTTTTAAGAGTACATACCTGGAAAATATACAGAATTAATCTTGAACAGAAGACTGCTAAATATACACCTGAAAGATTATTACTCTAAATTTGTGTTTAAAACATCAATGTGATACAAATTAAAGCTGCTTATTTATAAATGTATTTATGTAAGGAAAGTCTTCTGTTTTGAAGTATAACTCAGATGTTAAGAGTGGCCATCAGACTGTCTTTAGTACACATTTAAACCACAACTCTGCCCCCAGTTGACTCCCCAGTATTTGACTGTGGAGACCATAGTCTTGTATATGTTAAGTACATAGTTTAAGCACTGTTTTTATGAATGAGTAATACACTGTAAGGTCCTTTTTAGAGCAAATTTAACGTTTAAAGGTATTATGTGTGAAAACCATTTACTGCAGAGTTGCCAGTACCTTCAGGTCTTCTGATAAAGGCATTAGAAATGAACTTGGTTAAACAATCAAGGGGGTATTTCAAGGGGTATACTAATCAAAAAGAAAAGAGAGGCTTGAAGATTTTAAATAAAATAATATAAAATATATAGGCAAATAATAATAATATTATTATTTTATTATATTAATAATAAATATTAAGGCATATGGACACAATTAGTTTACACATAGAGCTGATTGACACAGCAGCACGTAATGGATGACAATTATTAAGCAAACCTTTCAAAAAAGACAATTTTTTTATTCCAGTCATGAAAATTTGATTTATAATTGCAGCATGCATTACAACGAGATGGTCATTAAATTCTCTACAAAAGGCATTCTATTTCAACTTTCAGAAGCTCGCATAATGAAAGATCAGCCCTAAATCCCATTTTTAATATATATAATATACAATAGCACAAGTTATCAAAACCGATATAACACTTATGAATGGTTTTATCTTGATGTGATTAGTATTTATTTTACAACATCCTTTCCTTTGTCATGGAAGTTGAGGTTTGATTTAAACGTTATTTGAATGTAAAAACCTAATCTTACAAATGTGAGATAAGCTTAAATATTACCCATTACCTTATGGTAAAATAAAAATATATATTTTTTCGCTTATTACGAAATCATGTCTATTTTATATTTTCTTTGATTCATTTGGTGAGTGTAGTTTCTGGTGTTTTGTGATAAAGAATAAGTTGATCTTTTCCAATTCAGAAGTGGAGGGAAAATCAGCAAATCTTAGACTGACGTCTCCTAGTCTTGATTGGTTAAGAATCTGCCAACAGGGCTCGCCACCAAAACAGGATTGTCAGTACGGTATTGTCTTGGACACTCTGGACCCCTGAGACATGGCAGTACAGCAAAAGTCCCCGTTTTTCAGTTTTTCACAAGAAAACCATTGGTAATGGAAACTGTATTTGAACACCAGTGCACAAATGATGTGTCAAAGAAAGGTTACTGAATAAGAGAAAAGCATAATGCCCCTAAAACACAACTGTTAATGGTATTAAGAGTACATACTAGAAAATATACAGAATTTATATTTAAGACTGCAACACATTTAAACCACAACTCTGCCCCCAGTTTACTCCCCAGTATGTAACTGTGGAGACCATAGTCTTGTATATGTAAAGTACATGTGTAAGCACTGTTTTTATGAATGAGTAATACATTGTAAAGTGCTTTTTAGAGCAATTTTAACGTTTAAAGGCATTTAAAACATAAACATAAGATAACACATAAAAGAGGAAAGTGACATTTTTAAACGACTTTTAGAGTTCTTGAAAAGAAGGATTTTCAGTTGAAGGTGGGGTGAGTTTTTAAAACATCAAAGGTATCTCTGGCTGCATGCTCGTGCCTCAGAACAGGCCGCCGTCTCTTATTCTGCAGCTTTTAACTCTTTCTTGCTAGTGAGGGTCTCTGCATTACTTTTACATTTTACTTTAAGTTTCTTTGCCTGTAAACTGTTTGTTTTTTTTTGCACTAATGTTTTTGTGATGTCACAGTTCTGTTAAATCTGAACAACTCACAGAATAAGTTCAAATTTTCTGACTTTAGCCACCTTAAACAAAGCAACTGGGATGTGACATGTCAAAGTGCTTTAGTAGAATATGACTTCAAACACTCAAGTACACAGTCTAGAGTGCAGAACTTGTATTTACCCCTCTATTTATTTATTTTCAAAATACTTAATCTTTAGCCTTACGCCTGTAATGAGTCGATATGGGCCACGGCAGTCCCCCCGTGACTCTGCAAAGGATGAAGCGGGTATGGAAAAATGAGGGATGGATGGATGGATATGTCATCTTTATAAAAGCAAACATGACTGACTTTAATATGGTCACACATATCAAAAATTGGGCTACTGTTTTCCATCATGTACACTCCTGCTGATATGAAATTAAACCAACTAATGAGGCTTTACAACAATATATTTTATAAAAAATTCAAATTTACATACTTTGTGATTTTTCTGATAATTTGGCCTGTATGCCAACTTCCAGTGTCCCATATTTTCCAAAATTACATTGAAATGTTACTGTGTGAACAAAGGTGAGGCAGAAAGGTAACTTTCTACCCCCGTCTAATTATCCCCTGCACCTTTGCCTTTATTCCAACATGATGGAATCCTGCAAAGTCACCGAACACGCTACACTACACATCTTCTCTTGCATGTTATTCTGCAATTTAAGTCATAAAGTTCACACAGATGAAACTGAACAAGCGTCACTTTAATTGTTTGTCCTCTTGTTGTAAAGTAGCAGGATGAACCAGATAACAATAGCTCTTTTAATTAGCCCTGGAACTGCGATGTTGAAACACAGTGACAGTGACACTGGGCACCTGCTAATATATGAGCAATATCTGCCAGTCAGCATGACTCAGTGGATTTTAATTACCAAAACAGAGGGAATGTTTTCACGTTCCCTGAGCCGAACATATGCTTTATGCCTTACACTTCTCAGTCCACTCTGCTACCACAGCAACCATGGACCCACAGCCCAGACTAGAAGATTGCTAATCTTATATGGTTACTGTTTAAAATCAAGACAAGCAAGCGCTCCCTTCACATTGGATTGATGCCAAGACCACAACAGTGTTGAACATTGTAGTGCACTGGAGTAATGCTGGAGTAATGATAACTAAAAGTGGAATATTGTCCTAACCCAGTGCTGGGTTAAACGTGAACATGAACCAACCATGGATTACCATAACCCAACCCGTCTGGGTTGGGTTATGGGCTTGACTGAGTCAACTGGGTTGGCTCTTCTACCCAAAACATGGGCAGTAGTGAGAGTTGAGGTTACTGAAGATTGGGTTAAAAAAAGAACATTATTAGACATGGAACACTTGGGTTAAATTGATTTAATTGATTTCATTACAGGATAAAAAAAAAAAATAAAGCTCATTATTGTATGTGAACTGCACAGCAAATTCATTTAGGCGTCTAGTATGTTTCTAGCTAAATAAAATACTCAAAACAGGATTAGGAGTGAACAAACATGTGGCTCTGGAAGCCGATTTAATTTCCAATATAGGAAAAAAAAGACAAAAAAAAAAAAGAGAAAAAGATAAAATTGCCTCAGAGAGTCCAAAAATAATCTCTTGGAAAGAGTGGAAGGAAAATGCAAGGAAAGGTTGAAATCGGGTCAAATAGGAACTCGAAACAGAGAGGGAGAAAAATGTGGAATTAGTAATTACTCAAAACTGCAAAAATACGAATAGCCTCAGACAAACAGAAGGTAGCATTGGACTGGCAAGGGGTGGTGAACATGAACTGAAATATCATTTAGGTCATCAGTGGCTTTATTTATCACAAGAGGACATGTTCACTGTCAAACTGAAGATCCTGCATTTAACATCTTGGCATTTGTTTGACCAGAGGAGGGTGTAGTCATAAAAGGTTATGTTTTTGTGTGGCATTGCCAACTTTAACTGCCAAAATTTTATACTGATGTGATTATGTAATTTACTTTTTCTGGATTCAAGTTGTAGTTCTGAATCATGAATTAAACAGCAATACATTATATTCCACCAATCCGAACACAGAAGTAAAGACATTACATCTTTATTTTGGCACTCTAACGAATCTTTAATCCATCCATCCATCCATTATCTATACCCGCTGTATCCGTTTCCAGGTCACGGGGGTTTGTCGGAGCCTATCCCGACGCATATCAGGCGAAAGGCAGGGGTACACCCTGGACAGGTCGCCAGTCTATCCAGGGCCACATACAAACAACCAATCACACTCACATTCACACCTAGGGAGAATTTTAGAATGATCAATTAACCTACCCTGCATGTTTTTGGACTGTGGGAGGAAGCCGGAGTACCCGGAGGGAACCCACGCAAGCACGGGGAGAACATGCAAACTCCACACAGAAAGACCCACCGGGCCGGGAATCGAACCAGGAACCTTCTTGCTGTGAGGCAACAGTGCTAACCACCAAGCCACCGTGCTGCCCGAATCTTTAATCGTTTTTGGTTTTCAGAAAAAAAATATTATAATGAGAGGTTGATTGTTGGTGCTCAGTGGTGTTGAAGCATTTAACATTTCAGGCTTTAGTTCAAATCAGTTTGCTGTAATGATGCTGGTCTTTTTTACTTTGGATCTTTTGAATTCTGGTATGCTTTCAGGGTTTCACTCATGTCAGTGCAATACATTTTTACTCTGATATTTGCACTCTTCATCATTGTCCTATTATGGACACTTGAATTGACATGCAGTATAAATAATATGTACAATTAGGGGTTAAATTAGGATTTGCTATCTGTGTGAGGGGGCTGTTCACAAAAGCATGAACTTCATACATATCGGAAAAAGTAATTTATATTTCACAAATAGAATAAAGGTTTCACAAATCATAAACTGTGTTTTAGTTATGCTTTACTATGTAAAAGTTAACTTAATCTAAGTTAGAGCAGTCTAGGTCCAAGGTGTCCTTGCTGCAAAATGCAGTGAATTGGTTCTTAAGTCTGAATCAGACACTAACTTCAGCATCCCTGCTAGTTGAGATCTCTTCTCCTGCTCTAGTTTAAAGCGGGAAAGTTAATCTTACCAAAAGTCTCAAAGAAATTCAATACATATCTGATGTTGTTTCACATTTAATCACCTCTTTTCAACTGTGTTACATACCTTGCAACTATCTTCTCGTCTATAAAAACTAACTGACTTTAAAAAACAATGTACGAATCATTAGTCATGCGGCCTATTGGTTTCGGAAACCTGGGTTTTGAAGCCTCTTTTTCTTTGTACGCAGCGCAGCCTTGTTGGCTGGGAAGCCAATGGAAACACACCCACTCGATGTCAAGTTAGCTGTGGCAGCCAATTCCTTCACTCGATTACTGCAGAAATAGCTGCAGAGCTGCAGAGCTGCAGGCAGACGTTTACAGCAGGATGTTCCGTTTCACAATTTAATTTAATGGCAAAATCAAAAATTATTGCTCCACTGAGCCGACGCTGGATTAGTATAAACTGCTGATTGCTTCAGTAAGCTCGGTAGCATGACGATTACGAATGAGGAAGTGACAGTGGCTATCCATTTGCTGAGCCATCTGGTAATCAATCATATTAGAAATACATTTACTACTTTATATAAATTCTCTTGATGGATTTAAAAAAAAAAAAAATCACCACTAACAGTTGTCATGCATGTGAAATCAAACGAATGGGACCAAAACAGCTTTTTGCACCAGGCTGTAACTATGTTTTTTTCTACATTTTAACATGGGAGTCACAGGAAATTGACTCTCTTTGAAGCCAGTCTCCAGTGGCCAGTCGAGGAACTGCAATAAATCTTAGTTCAGCAAGGAATTCAAACCAGGAGTTAGATGGTTGGTGCATTTGACTGAAACTGAGTGCCGATGTCTCTCATCTCTGACATGTTCAAAAAAAAAAAAAAAGAGTAGCGTATTTTTCTAGAATAAAGATCAGAGATTTAGTCAGAGCTCTGATAGGCAGAGTTCTTGGTGTCAGGTATTCCACCGCAGGAGAGGAACCATAACGCTTTTTCATCGTCTTAATTGCTGACAATATTGTGTTAATTTTTTAAAATCGAAACTCACAAGAAATGTTTATTGCTTTAGATGTGTCTCACTATGCAGCCAGCCTACTTTAATCCCCGTTTACAGTATTCATAGAAGTTGATTTGCAAACTAAGTCAATCTGAGAATCATAAAATTAGTAAGTAGGATTTAAGTTAGGAGCTTTAGATTTCCATTTTTCCATTGTCATTCTGTAACAACAAAGAGATAAAGCCAGTGAAACTAAAGTAACCTTTTACTCTATTTGTTCTTCAAAGATTACCCTTTAAAGTGCTTAAGAAATCAGATCATTTTTCTTTCAAAAAGAAACACAAGATCTGAAGGTCAGAGATACAGGTGGATGCCTCCACAATCACATGGGTTACTGACTACCTGACAAATAGACCACAGTTTGTGAGACCACATGGTTGTGTGTCTGACTTGGTTGTCAGCAGCACAGCATCAGAGCCAACAACCTAAAGAAACCAAACAATCTGATAAAGAAGGCTGGCTCTGTTCTGGAGTCTCTGGAGCTGATTGTGCAAAGGAGGACACTTTATAAAATGAAGAAGACCGTGGACAACCGTGAGCATCTTATTCACAACGCAATGATTCAGCAACAGCGTGTCTTCAGTCAGAGGCTTCTTCAGATCCACAGCAACAGCAAAGTGCCACAGGAGATCCTTCCTGCTCAACAATAACTACAATGAATCTTTGAGGAGACTTCAATCAAAAAAACTTTTGCAACAATTAATTTCCCCTATTTTTGAATTTAAACTGAATTGCCAGGGTAAGTCAGAAGATTTTGCAAACCTCAGTTCAAGAATGTCTTTCAACTTTCTTGTCACTTTGTTTAGTGTGTGTCTGGATTTTATTTCTGTTGTTCTTCTGTGTTTTTGTAAGTTTTCACTCACTGATTGATCGGGCTCAGGGACCAACACTGTAATTTATTTCGAGTAACAAAAGGGATTCAGTGTTACACAGCATCTATGATACTTAAAACCTTAAAACCATTTTTTTTTTTTTTACATTACCTGTGTTTTAAGTCCCTATCAGAATCTGCAAAAATGTTCTCATATATTAAACAGATCATTTGTAAACACATGTTGTATACAGCATGCACACACTCATTGTGTCATTTTAAAGACATGACACACATTGTGTCATGTTTAAAAAATGAAACAATACAATAAATTGAAGTAATAAAGCTTAAGATTCTGTTTGTCACTTCGGTTGCTTTTTCCCTTTCTTTTTCAATTTTACCACAGTACCTTCAGGACACATTAAAATGTCATCACATCGCTCTGTCTCTGGCACAGCATACTCTTTACCTCCCACATCACCATTCACAGTGTCTCAGGAGATTCAGTTGACAGGGTTCCATCATCCACCTGCAGGGCCAAACTCCTCTGCTTATTTGTATGGAAATGTTGAAGATTAATTTTAAATGCCATTTTACCTGAGCTGCTATTAATCTTTCCCAAGAGAGATTAGAATAAACCTATGTTACCCAAGATGGTCAAAGTTGAAAACACAACCAGAAAGTCCCTGCATCAACTAATTAGATCCAACGTTCGGGTTTGGATTTTATTAAAGTCCAATGCAGTACAAGTTCAAATGTGTTCATTTGACTCTGCAATACTTGAGCTCACAGAAAAAAATTATGATGTATGATTAAAAGTGTTCAGGTCCTGTGGCTGCAAAACAAGCTCACATCATTTCATGTCCACTACCACGCTTGACATCTGGTATACGATGCTGGCTCACATATGCAGAATTTTATTTTCAACAAAGGCTGTCAATCGTGACCGGAAAGACTGATGAGTATCAGAGGAACATACAAGAGCACTGGGATGTTTGAGAGGTTGTGAGATTGTTAATCTCTCTTTCTCTCTCCGTCTGTGGTTTCACAGCTTTAGCTTTTAGGTTTGTTGCACAGTCTGACCTTTTGTTAAACTTAGCTTCTTGGAAGATTGGAATAAGCCTTCCAGTTGGGAATAATTGTTTGTGATGTTAATCAAAGTCATATGTCATGTGCTGTTCATCTAAGGCTGTTTTTATGTCATTTTAAGTCATGGAATGGACCTGATAACATTCTATTATGTCCTGATACATAAATTAAAACCTAGGAATTTGACATGACTGTGTGACGCTTTTTGTCTACTCAAATAGCCTAAAGGGAAGTCCTGGCTTACAGTCTCCATCGTCAACGAAAATTACCTTTCACAAGTCAAGACAAGCTTCCGAGAGATGTGTGCACACTTCAACATGAAGGTTGCATCATCCACTGTAATATAGGGGTAGTTTTTGAGGAGTGAATTCACAAATGCTATTCATTGAGTTTCAAACCTATCAAACGTCCCTTGGTCTGGCTCAGTAAGTTTGTATTGACCTCTTACTCCAATGAATTTCTGTTTACTGTGGAGTATTGAACTACAGATTCTTTTGTTCAGTCAAAGCCTTGTTCCATTTTCTGGCCCTTTTCTTGTTCTCCAACAGCCCTTAAATCTTTTTCTTTTCTTTTCTTTTTTTTTTCATGGGATAGCTAAAACTCCCCTGGCAGTATTGAGAGTAAGGCCTTTGGGCTCGACAGCTATCGCTCTCAGACGTCTTACCGTTGCCTTGCTCTTACAGTACAGCAGTTTAAATTACTGGATGCTCTTCAGGTTTGATACTGTCACCTCCAGCAGTTGATATTGGATTTTCTGCCTCAAATTTCACATCTCACATCTCAAATGTAACTGAGAATTGCCTTGGGGAAACGTGTGTGTGTAGGAGTGTGTGGTGTGTGTATGTGTTTTGTTTGTGTAATGGAATGCTCACCACAATATTGCTCACAATGTCAGTGTGCAAATAAAGTCAGGATCTTGGCCCACGCAGAAATCCAATCAATAATGCTGTATTTGATCGTGGTCCAATTTGCCTGCTGCCCTTACCTAACAGTAAATTCAACAGCTTGTGAGTTTACTGGCTCTTGATTCCCTCGTTGTTTTGTATTGCATGAATAAGGAGTGCATCCTTGCTTCTGGTGACATAACTTTCTCATTCTTCCTTGCACGCCCATAGAAAACCTTTTCAGCATGGCGACAATACAAATTAATTTCCTTAAAGGTGAGAGATTAAACAAAAAGTTACTCTGACACAGGCATTTTGTGCTGTAGCATTGGTGTTCTCCTTTCTTTATTTTCTTAAAGCATTTCGATATGCTATTTTCAGTGACAGTTTTCCTTGAACTCTCTTCTTCCTCCCGTACTGAAGAAGGTTTGACCCGCGGTGCTCCCACTGTATCTTCACATTATTTTCCATGAGCTGCTTGGCCCTACTCGCTTATTGTGTTATTAATATTGCATTAATTGAAAATCTTTCACTAACATATTTATTTAATTCTCTGCTCTGTCATCTGTTTTGCTCATGCCAGTAGTTGTACCAATACCTCACAGTACCTGCTTGAAATGATCCTCTACAAAAACAGAAGGTAAAGATCTTAGGAGCTAAAAAAAAAAGAAAAAGAGAATGAGTTCAAAATTATCTTCGAACAAAAATCATTCTTACTGTAATGTCTTGTTTATATGGTACAATAGAAACTGAATTGTTAATATGCAATGTATTAACTATCCATCCCAACGGTGTAGGTAGGACTTGTCTCATAGCAAGAAGGATCCCGATTCGTACTGTGTCTTGGTTTGGGTGTGTAGTTTGTATGTTCTCCATGTGCTGGAGTGAGCTCTCTCCTGGTACTCCAGCATCCTTCTACAGTCTAAAACATGAACGTTTGCCAAAATAATCAATCTAAATTAGGTGTGAGTGTACGCGTGCATGGTTGTTTGTCTTTGTGTGTGCCCCTGTGATAACCTGGCGACCTGTCCAGGGTGGACCCCTGCCTCTCGCCTGTAATGAGCTGGGATAGGCTTGCTAAGGATAAAGCCGTATATAAATAAATATATATATATATATACATATATATATATATATATATATATATATATATATATATATATATATATATATATATATATATATACATGTGTATATTTTAAGGGGGCGTGCTCTGTGGCTGAACATGCACTATGCATGTAATAACAAAGTACTTGAGGGTGAAAAAAGTCATGTGAATATCTTAAATCCCATCAAGAGTTTAAATCTAAGAGTGGCAGAAAGCTTGGCAGAGAAGAGACACCAGAATATGAGAGATGTGTGACAGAAGTTCCTCGTGCTCCTTAAATAGACCTATGAGTGAGGTGGAGTAAATGAAATAAAAATTGCAAAAGGGGGAAAGCGAGCTTAAAACACTGCTCGAGACGTCTGCCTGATGTGGCTCCCACAGGGTCGCCTCATTTTTGCTTTACTCATATTGTGAGTCGTTATAAAAGTGAGGTGCAGGGTTGTATAGATGAATAAGAAAGAGGTGGAAAAACGTCTTTAACCCAATAAATACATTACGCCACTTCGCAGATACAAACGTGACATACTGATCATGCTCAACAGGAAACAGGCAGTAGATCAAATAAATGTCCCAGATGGAGACAAACTGAGAACTTCTTTTACCTAACGACATAACAAAATGACAGAAGATGGTAATGACTTTTTAATTACTGTTTTTGTGTGGGACGTTTTATTCATGACTTGTCCATGTTTGTGTATTTATAACTGCTTTTGGGAGTCTGCAGTATCCTTTTGTGACCGAGTCAGGAATTTGCACCAATTAGTGTCCCGTGCTGGTCGCTTGCAGGTAGGAATCTGGCGTGACGACGGTGCCAGCCTTTCCATTGATGCCCTACTTCTGGGATTCCGTGAAGCGAACCATCTGGCAATTTTGGCTTCAAGAATTTAACCAGAGAAACATGACACTTGGTACATGTTTGAGATCGGTCCTGTTAGTGCTAATACCAAGCCTTTCATACGGAAATCCACATATCCGTAATCGGAAAGTCACCACTGACGCGCAAACGTGATTATCAGCGACTGTGACGCTGCTCAGCATGTTCTCAATTGTTGGGGTTTGTTGAGCCAGATAATCCAAAGATCCCCTGGATTATCCATAATGAAGTAAACATTGTGAGAGGGTCATGTTCATAACCTGACCTAACGCCAAGAGCTAATCAAAAAGTGATGGACAATGAAACCAGAGCATGATGAATATTTATATTTTAAGAATTATTTCAAATATTATATAAACTATTTACAATCAAGGTAAATGTGAAAAGCACTTGGTTGAAAGGGAAAAAAAAACATTGATCTCCTAGATAATAGTTGTGTTAAACATTCTCATCAGCTCAATACACTCTTTTACCTTTCAAAACCGACGATCTCTCCTGGTGTGACAGCCTCACAAAATGCACTGCGACTGCTTTCCTATATATAGTAACTCTTGTGTCCGCAAAAAAAAAAAAGAAAGAAAGAAAAACAGAAGTCAAGTCCCAGAAAACAAATCAAGATATTAAGTTTTGTGACAGATTCAAAAACTTCTGTCAGGCTGTGTTGTGATGCCAGCAATGCGTAGACCCCTGGGAGCTTGCTGTCTGTCAAATCAGGTAGCTCCGCAGCAAGCCTCGGTATTTGGTTACAAAAAGAAGCTTTTTATTCTGAGGTTGGGGGATTGGGGGCCAAGTCCACTCATTCTTCTACCAGACCATCATTTCTATTTGCAACGATTAAATACCAGAATCCTGCTTGTCTGGTAATCCTGTTAATTCTGTCAACCTGGAAAATTGAACCCACAGGTAGTTTATATAAATCCAAAACCTCCAACTATGGATTAAACATGCAGCTACACAGCCAATCCCTTTAAAAAGCTCTTTGTGTACAGGCGCAATTGACTAGCTACATTATGCTAAACAAATGGTTAATAATGGCCGTAGTGACCCTGGCAAACAATGCCATAAAAAGTGTTGTTTCTCAGATGTAGGAGGCAAGTCGGTTCTGCAAGTGTGGCCCAAAGACCATAATCAGTGTCTTAGCGTTTACAGCTCAAAGAATGTGTGCACGCACACCCCAGACCACCTTATAAAAGTAGAAAGGGCTATCAAATGTTGGAGCTGTCCACTTTTTATAGGCGCTACCAAGAGGCATATTAACGGCCGTCATGAATAGGGCCCAACTGATGCTTTTGCTTCGCTTGAATTCAGTAGGTCTTTTGTGTAGCATGCGACTCTGCGTGAAGGATTTCTCCACAGATTAAATATGTTTCATGGTCTTTTTTTTTTTTATCTCAGGTGAAAAACAAGGGGAAAAAAGAATGAGTTACAGTGAATTGAAAAATTCACACTGTCAGCTCTTGAAATAGTTTATCACTGCTGTCGCACCTGTTTCATTAAACAGGATCTGCATAATGTCTTAGACAAACAGTTACATTTCCTGCTTTGAAGAAAATAAAAAAAAAAGTTAATCAATAAATCATGCACTTACAGCATTAAAGGTTAATTAAATGAAGGATAATTAAGTAGATTCTTTTGGAGAAAATTGCTCCTTGTTGATGAAGTAGTTTAAGATACCAGAAAGGATTTTAGCTGAATTCTGCATCGGTTCTCTTCTATCTACAGACTTGTAATTGTTCTCACAGAAGGAGGTGTTCTTCAATCACTGAGTGCAGCACCTTGATTACGTTTGACATTTTAGTCCTGCGTGTCAAAAATCTTCTCCTTAGGTGCAAATGAGTTGAACATTTCATCATTATGCAAATAAGACCGCGTTTCAGAAACTCTACAGCAAACATTCATAGCTGATTGTAAAATTAGGTTTAACAATACAATGTTGCTTGGGAAAAAATGTCCAATCAGAGTGAAAACGCTTGGTGTAGAGTTGTGTATTCATGTTCACATCTACTGCAAATGAAGCATATATTGACGGTCTGTGTACTCTGTATACAGATCTACTGTTTGTTGTCATATCGTGAACACTAGGGGGCAGTATGGAATCATAATCCCTGAGTCACATCCTTTCATAAATGAGCAGAATTCAGGGTTTCTTAACACAATATTTGGAAGTCTTGTATGTGTGATATGTGAGTGGAAATGTCTTATCTCTGCCATCATCCAATGTGCCTTTTTCACTTCCCACCTGAACTCTTGCTGGGGTGCTTAGATGTGTACGCAGGGTCATCACCAAAGCCAGAGACATAAAACAGTTACATGAAAAATATGAATTCCAATCAGTACTAATACTCTGTGGCATCACACAGCTTTGTTTTTTGCTTCCAGTTCCTCATTAGCAGCTTTCAGTTCACATAATATCATCAAGGAGGTTGTTTTGTAATGTGAATGGTTTACATCTGACTTACCAAGAGACATTTAGAGGAAAATGTTCAGCTCATTAAAAAACTGACTCACTGTTTTCTGCCCCTTCCTCTTTCTTTCCTTTACTATGGGCTTGACCCCTGGGCCTAACCCCATCCTTCTGTGATTGTGTGAATAACCCAATAACTCCATTCCCTGGCACAATTAAGGCATTATTACACCCTTCACTAGACTTCATGCTCCGGGGTGAATTGTGAGGGCAAAAAGTGCTGCTCCTGACCCCCATTCTGTTAGTCCCGAGTCGCTGTGAAGCCTTGGCTAGTCTTATCCCTGACCCATTTTACACTCCCCAACAGCCCCCTGACATGGTCATGGTATCCACACACACATTTGCTCAAATATTTAAACCCCCTCCACTGTGTCCATCCAGCAGGCAAAACGTGGCACAGTAAGTCGCGTCAGCTCCAGCAGCTGTGCAGTGGGCGCCATGTGGGGCACTCATCCGGCCAAGGAGCAAGTGGGGGCGGTGTGAGCAACGTCAGAGGTTGAAGTGTGTTGAGTGGGCACCTTTCCACTGTCTCATACTTTTACCCTTCTCCTCTTGTGGCTGTGGATGAAGGAAGCCATCTGCTTACTGCCAGTCATCCGTGGCTGCGAGAGAGTTTGTGACACTTAGCACCTCTGGCCTGTCTGTCACCCACCCACACAGATTAAATGCTCAGCCCTGCTGCTTACAATCTTTGGCCCTTTCTCTCTTCTGACTCTTTATTTCAGTGTTTAAATCTTAAAATGCTAAAATGTGAGCAAGAACTGGAAAATAATGTGTCTTCCATGAACAGAACTTTCACAATAAAATGATTGCATTGAGCCAGTATTTGCATTGTGTACCCCCTCCCCCAATCCCCCACCCCACGTACCACCACCCCCACCACCCCCACCACCCCACCCCACCCTCCAGTCTGACCAACAGCTGGACAAAGACTAATCCCTTCATTCTTTGATACCGGAGCCCCCACCCACCCCACCCTCTTTCTCCCTTGATAACATCAGAGACTAAGAGTTTGTTTTTGTCTCTCTATTTTAGCTTTGAGAAAATACCTCCTCTTTCCGTGGATTAGCTGAAATAAAGGCCATCTCTTTCTTTCATCAAACTGCAATAAACAATTTCCATTGTAATTTACAGGGATTAACTAAATAATCTTGGGTTCCAAATAGCCAAATCTAAATCTGCACATGACAACTGGTCTTGTTATTCGCTGGGACCCCATGACCGCTGTTGGTGCATTATTAATATTCATTCACGCTAACAGTTTCTTGAATGCATCCGACTCAAAGGGACGAGTCTGACAAATGGACTCGCAATAGAAAGCTTCCACTCCAAACAACACGTCTGCAGGCTCTTCCATTTGTTTTCTATGCACTCCAAATGAAAAGCAATTTAAGAGCTCCAATCATTAAAAAGAGCCCTCACCAGTGAAGTGCCAACTGAGCCTTAATTAGGAAAATGATAATTGCTCAGTGTGAGCGCTCATTTTGCTTGACAATTGTCCAACCCCTTTTCTCATATACCACCTTCTTGCAATTAGTATCCTTCAGCCTATGTACACGCAAAACATCAATATGCCAGAGATTAAATTAAAGCTGGTCTCTGAAAAAAGAGACACATTTATCACATCATTACTGACATAAGATTAACTGGATGACATTTGTTCCCAATAAATCTGTACAATGAAACCTGGTCCACACAATTCTCTCTCAACAAGCCCTGTCCAACACACAGTACATGATGGAGAGTGTAATTAAGTCGAATATCTGTCATGGCTTTATTTTTTTATTTATTTTTTTGACCAGAGAGCTGGTGAACAAGATTCTATGTTGACATTTTTTGTGCTCAAATGCTAAAACTTATTTTTTTTCCTTTAAGCATATATCCACATATGCATAGTCTGCATGCAATATGTGTGCTGAGATATGAGTCTGTTCCCTCAGTCCTGTGTTTCACCTTTAAATGACACAGTAAAAAAATCAGCAAACAAAACAAACACTCTTATATTAAACGATAATGTTTAATCAACCTAAATTACCCATGCTCTGTGACAAGTCAACCAAACTGGAACAAAAAGGAGCATTCCTTTACAGAGGGAAAGGTCAGAGGATCAATAATTCATTTAAGATGCTCCCTGGGACTGACTCTGCTGTCAGTTTCTAATCAGGACGGGAGATTTATTTATCTTAACCAACCTTAAATGTGCATCCTTCACTAGAAAAACACAGTGCCACCGCCATCACAAGGCCACAGGTTTTGCTGTTTTACCCCTGACACACAAGGAGCCGCTCTTTCATACTACTTCAGCTGCGAACTGAGCACCTGTTGTGGAAACTTTGTAGGTAGAAAGACAGCAGGGGAATAACTATGACTGAGGACAAATGCAAAGATAAATGTGTTGAGAGTTGATGAGTTCTTTTCATTTAATATAGGCATTGTACAAATTATCTTTATGCATATATAGTTAACCAAGGTAAAAATGAATTCCTGATATTTGTAATTTTTTTCTGTTTTTCAGCACAATTCAATGTTCTTCCATATGAAATAAAGAGGAAGCCTAAGACGTCTCTGGAAGATATCCTACACGCATGCAGCGCTAACAGGACTGGACGCGTGATTCACAGATGGAGGCACCACCACGCAATGAAATGATGTGGCCTTGCCGAGTGGAAGGATCCGGTGGCTACAGTGTGCCGGCTCCAACGCTACAAACCTTTCCTGGTCTACACGATTTTCCTAGATGCCAGTCAAAGCCATGTCCGGGTGTGGGGGAGAAACTATGCTTTCTAACTTTGATGCCTTCCAGATTCATATTCTGAAGGCGTTTTCTTTTGTTAACAATAAATTAAAGGGCTTTCCTGGTTTCACTATGCTGCAGCGCAGTCATTTAGAAAAAGCATTTGGAGAAACGGTCTTGAATGCAATGCTGCTGGTATAAATTACATGAATGACTCCGTCATGCAGCTGCCTATACACATAAATGTACTTAGAAAAGCATCCAGGAGTAGCATCCGCGATCAGTTATGGTTAGAAAAATGTTTTGTATTAATTTTGTTTAAATAATATATGATACTAGAAGTCGCTGTGGACCTTTTTTTTTGTGTGGAAGCAGAATCCTTTATTTTTCTAAGCTTTAAAGAAGACCAGTGGAACAAAGTACGAAAGGCAGAACAACGAGATTAAAAAATCCATTCACAGGTCAAATGACCAAATGACCCTGTGAAACACACACCGTTACCAGGAACCATGCAACCTGCACTATCGAACTGTGTAAACACTGTGATCTGAACCTTTGGCAATATTACACATTTGGTTTTTCACATCATTATTTAAATGTTTACCTTCTTGCTATAAACAATAGTTACATGTTAATTTAAACCTTAGTCTTCTTAATTACACTTTGCTCTTCCTTTTTGCACACACACACACACACACACACACACACACACACACATATATATATATATATATATATATATTAGCCTCTGAATGGCAACCAAGGAGTTACAGATAAATTACCTGCTGCAGTTTTTGTAAAAAGATAAAAAGAAAACAAGAACTATTTCAAGAATATGGGTTTGTTCGTTTACGTTCTCCGCCTCACTGATGTGCTGCTAGGGGTGGACATTATTTGTATTCACTTTAGCGATCCTTTAAAGATTCCCTGTTACTCTAAAAGACCTTTGCTGGTTGAGTGCGTTTTTCACCCAAACAGCTGTCCTTGATAAACAAATGACTATAAAGAAGCATTTCATAGGCAATTGGATCAAAGAGGTAACAGTATGGAAATTTGCTTCAGCATGTCAGTCAACTCTTTGTTTCAGCGTGCTATTAAACCATATGGTTTACATTGTAGAGACTATAAACAAGTTTGACTGACAATCTAATCAGGCTGTGTCAGTAGAGAGTAAACAAAACAATTTTCTGAATATGAATGCCTGCTGACACACAACAAAATAACGACATCAAGAACATGTTACTTCAGTTGGACAGATTTTAGTCCTGTGTTTGTCAGTCTGTTCACGCTCCTGCTGCTACACACATTTTCTTTCCGAACAACTAAACACCTGCCTGTAGATATTATTGCAATAAAGTGTTGTGCCCTGCCAAATGCTTACTCTGCCATTTGCTCTAAAATTATGCTTTTCTTAAATTGGATTTCAGTTGCAATTATCTGCCAAGGTGGTTTGTGACAGTGGAGCCTGTCATGACTGCCCATTTGAAAGGATGCAGAGTTATTTTAAGTCATTTGTTAGAATATTGTATCTCTTGGAAGAGGTGAGGACCGGTGGGAGCTGTGCTTTGTCAGACGGGCACAGAGTGATTAGTAGTTTCCAGTAACTAGTTCCAAGGAGAGTGTTTAAAGTGATAATGTAAGCAAATGTCTGGCCTAAATCTGTTCGGTAATGAGTTGGAGCTCTCTGATTAGTTGAATCCATCACAAATGGCACTATTTGTGCTATGTTTGGAAAACACAGCCACTTTTAATTTTCCTTTCTTATTCACTAGGGGAAGCTTATCCAAGGATATCATGTTACTGGCAGATGGATTCTCAATATTAGGACTAGACGAGTTGTAACACTTGATTCTAGGTAACTTGACGTTGGCACAGCTGAGTCCTTTGTCTGCTTTGGGCGATAGTTTGATCCGTCACTATGAAATGCTTACACACTCTCTTCTGAGCCGCACTGTGTTCACAAATCAGAGACTTGTTTCTGATGCCGAGACTACTGGAATCTCAGTGCTGACTCCGAGTGGATTAATCCAGCTGAAGAGTAATTGCCCTTGCATTGTATTGACTCTATGCATGAGGAAATTCAAATCACTTTGAAGTTTCAGTTCTTTAGGATCGGAGCCAGTGTTTGAGACAGGCTAAGGTGTTTATGTGAGCTCATTTAATTTGGAGTAAGACTGCAATGGTCCTATCAATGGATTAAAGCAGTGCATGTAAATGTAATGGCATGAATCTGCTGACTGCCGGGGAAAAATAGCAGAAGGGGGAAGGGAATAAACAACCTACTTTTAACAAAGGCCATAAAAGTACACTTAAGGAAAGCACATATTAAAGACTGTCTGACCACTGGCTGACTATACAGCATTAAGATGTATGGGTAATGAAGCATGTGACTGTTCTTCATCCTGTGTAAATGAACAGGGTTTGTTATTTTTCTTCATTATTCAGCATCCTCTTGATATTTCTTGTGATGTTTTGGCAAAACAGAAGCCATGCAGTTTGGAGAACCATTTATTTAAAAGTTTGGACCAAGCTGTCATGCTATAATAATTAAAATGAAATGGGAAAATCACACACGATGCAAGCATATGGTTTATTTATTTTTGCTTTTTTGTTGCTATGTACAATATAGTCATAATAATGTTCTTCTGGGGGGCATATTGTCTGCCCTTTCATCCCCGTGCCTTCAGGTGTTGTAGATGCTCCACTTGGGCTATTAATGATTTATATTTCTCGCAGAACAGTTTCCTTTAAGCGCTCTTAGAATCTATGGCTATTTGCAAACTACAAGAACCAAACAAGAACACTACACAAAGTAATCTGTTGTAAAAATGCCTGCTGACATAAACAACAGCTGCAAAAAAGCAAAATGGCATGTTAAAGCTTACACTGAATATACTCCTTTATTGTTTGTAAGTGTCCAGCAGATCCATCCACGCAGTTGTAAAATCAACCCATGTGGTTCTCACTGACAAAGATTAGTGCAAATAAACACAAACTCAAACATCAGTTTTATTCTCCAAATATACAGAGCAAAAGCATCATAGATTCACACACCAGTACAGTTAAAATACAACTGTTTTTCTTTTCATTATTTTTTTTTCTGAGATACTGAGGCACATTGCCTGAAAATAGTGGTTTAACCAAAAGCATTTACACATTGTCTTTTTATTACAATTTCTGCATGTTTATAGTTGCTATTTATACAATTCTTGAAATGACCACCAAAGTGAAGTACTTTTTCACACCTGTGCCATATCATTACTTGCAAGTCAATTTTATTTGTGGTAGAGAACAATTCAAGCAGTCACAGGGAACTTTACTCATTTTACTTTCAAAATCTTTGCTGTGATGCTTTGATTTTTCTTAGGACTTAAAGTAGACAGCAAACCACACTGCTGCAATCCAAGCCTCACTGATCACCAAAGTGCCCTGAAGAAAAATCGGAGTATTATTTCCAAATATTATTTAGTCCAGGCCTTGCACTTGTATGTTATTGAAGTACTAACAAGGTATTGATCTGAAGGAGAGATAGAAAGTGAAAGATAAAGAGAGAAAGCATTTATACACTTCATGAAAGACATATGATCAATATGATGTTTTATATGCCACCTGTTGGAATGTGTTCCATTATAGATATTAACACCTGTAATACACAGCGGGGCCTTCGACATATGTATTTCACTCTTCTGAGACACAATCTCGGCAGTGGTAATGTTCAGCATTTCTTTATGTTTTTTTTTGGTTTTTTTTTCCGTTGCATTAAGGCTACTATATGTAGCAATGCCACTATTGACCACATGGGGGCATGTAGCTCTTCTGTGTTCAAGATTCAAGATTTTTAATTGTTGTTATGTTCATGACAAGATTGCAGTGTCCACTGCAGTGTTTGCAATAAAGATACACATCTGTGGTAATGACTTGGGATGGTCCAGCAAATCTTATAATACCACTTTGTCCCACTAGAGGTGCTTTTCCTTCTATCTTTTGTCAGAGGCTGACATATTGGCTATGTCCCGAATTTACTTAGTACTTAATTACTATTTTGAGAGCATAAGTATGTTTACATAAATAATTTTGTTTTCACGAAATATACTGCAAGCAATCACTTTACTGCTGAACACATTCACTCGATGCATTTTGTGAGACATTGATATGCAACTTTTAGGTAAAAATAAAAAAGAGAACTGCAGTTGATCTTGAATAATAGTACATCTTTAAACTCTCACTAAAATCACGGAGAGATTATGCACATAACAAGGAAAACTGGGTTCATTTTCTTTAGAATTTATGATCTATGAAATGTCAAATGTTTGATAGTAACTTGGTTAAAGTAGCTGAAGAATTACGTTCACCATCCTCATTTCCAGTTAGAGCACAACGGCAGTTTCCAGTGGGACAGCAGTCATTTGCCAACCACAAGTGTATGTAGTGCACTACGCTACCCCATGTGGTAAAAACTGGATTGCTACTTAGGGTGGCTTTAAGACCAAGATAAATCTGTTGTACACTAAAACATAAACCAGCGAGTCAGTGGACAGAGAGGCCTTTATACACGTCTACAGATGCATCCTCAGTGCACACTTCCCCTTATCTTTCTCACCTGAAAATGCTCATTGCCAGAGTATCACAGCCTTGTCCTTAGCATTTCTGAATAATAAACGACCCTGCATCCTCTGCTCTGAAAAGGTTGCTCTGTTTTATCAGAGAAGGGCAGCAACCCCTTGTAATTGTCCCAGGTCTCTGTGTTTAATCATCTGTTATGCCCTGGCATCTGTGCAGTGCTTGTAGCCAGGTGAACAGGCGGTGCCAGCACAAGCCAGCAAGTCATCTACAGGTGAATGGAGCACACTTTTTCCCCCCATGCGGGCTTTGAGTCCCAAGGACTGATGCGATGCTCCCATTCTGCAGTATACTCCTGTGCCCATTGTAGCTGTTGGGGGTGGATGAGACAGAATACTGCTCCATCAAATATTTGTCTGTTTGCTGCACGCTGTGGCAGATTCTCTTTACTTGTAAAATACATAATGTTTGGATCAGCGCAAAAGTTGCAGTTGTTACAGAACCTTGTGGACAGGATGCCAAAGCAGTCTTGTTTTCAAACGGCAACTTGCTGTAAGTTTGCACTGCGGTGAGGTTTTAAATTCTAGAGTTGTAACGGTAAAAGCACACCACATATGCAAATATAAATTAAAACCATATCTGTCCGTTGCAAATTAGATCACACTATAATTGAATGCTGCTGATAAGGGGGAGAAAATGTGCACTCATGAATTCTGAGGAAAATAAATAAAAACAAAATGTCATTGACATACTTGGCAGTCATCATTGTGCCAAATCAAATAGATCGCTGAGCACCTCTCCGAGGAGCTGAAACTATAATAACCTCTTACTGCATCTCACTTCAAAGCCGTCCCCGATAAGCCCGTCCTATAGCCTCCTGTGTTCTTGCTGTGCGGAGTCGGTTTTCCTCTGTTCACACAAGCCTTCTATGTAATTTGTGGAGAAAAAAAAATGAAAGATTGATGATATTTTTTGGAAGGGAAACAAAAAGAAAATGATTGTCTGTCTGTGCAGTTTTGATGCCACATGTTTGTTGAGCTCTAATATACTGAAGTAAGTTCTGAATGAGAAAGAAAGAAAATCCAGGAAAAAAGAAATATATACAGAGAAAGACAGCATTGGAGATTTATATACAGTCTGCTAAGTGCCAAGCTGGATTATCAGCATTGAAACAGAGCTTTTTGTCTTAAGCTGTACAATGGGCGCCAATCCATTTGTAAAATTAGTTCAAACCACTGTTACTCAAGTGGAAAACCCCTTTCAAATGCCTGGAATATAATCATATTTAAAGTGCTTACAACAACAACTTGATTTTGTTCAAAAACCGTGCTTGGTATTTCATGGGTTGTGAGGCAGATTTCATAGTTCAACTGACTGAAATCAAAGTACCTGATTAAAGGAGATATTTGAAACTTTTATACTTTCTGTTATGTTTTCATTTTACTTAAAAAAAAAAAGAAGATTCACATTGACACTACCACCACTGCTTTCCAGTCATGTCTTTAAACCAATTGTTCATCTTTTGAAGAACGGATGGATTCCAAAGACCGTCTGATTCCGTTATGTGTGGCCAGAAGGAAGCTTGTAAGTCTGAGACACGCTTGCATCAAAAAAGATGTAGTGGACAATGTAACTGCAACTACCTGTGCATGGAAGTGGTTGCCCTTTCATGCACAGGTAGTGGCACTGGTATATGCTGCTTTAACACAGCATTATGTCAACAATTATATATGTTTGCAATCAGTTATGTGGCTCCAACAAAGTCAAAAAAAAAGAAAAGAAATTAACTTTAAAGTCTCCTCTCCATACAGTGGAAAATCAAAAACCAAACAATGCTCTTAAAAAGCACTGGCTCATTAGCTTGCCACCAATAAGCGTCACAGTAGCCAAATACTGAAATGAAGACAACAAAACAAAATACAGTTTTTAAATTTGCTTGTTATGTCCTTTGGTGACCAACCAGCACGATCACAATTAGGTACACAGTGGAAAAGCACTAAGCTCCAGTGTCAACAGTGATGCTCGTTATAGCGGTGGGATAACCACACATCATGACGCTAAAATATAATGTTTACATTTCATTCGGCAGGTGCTCTCAAGTGTGGTTGATGACATGTGGTGTCAGGAGGAGAGACTCACAAGTACAACCCAAGTTGTAATTTGTGGGCTTTCCTGCCTCATATTTGCCGCAGAGCTGGATTTGGGAACGGTTAGAACCACGATGGATGTAGCTCCCCATCAACAGAAGAGCTGATGGTGTTTGTCTAACTCTCATTTCGTCAAGGTTTACATTGACCCAGTTCAAAAAGACCCTCAAGACAAAGTACGTCTTGTACATATGAACAAGGAGAGATGCTCACGTGTCATTTAGAGTCATCCGTGTATGACTCCACAGAGTCACCTGGCTCACCAGAACCAGAATTAGATGCTAGAAAAGTAATCACAGTCACATATGTACATTGAAATTATTTCATTGCAGGGTGTCAAAAGTAAAAAGATGACTCAGGCCCTCTATCTGCTCAGCTCTGTGGCTGGGAAACATCCGTGGAGAATGGAAAAAAAAAAAAAAAAGAAAAAAAAAAGAAAAAAAAAAGAAAAAGTTCTTCTCAGTGTTTGAGACGTCTGCGGCCACATGGAGAAAGTTTTCTTCCACCTACACAGGGGATGAGTTTCAACAAGCCGCGCTTAACACTCTGTGTTTGAAGAGAAGGTGGGAGTGGGGAAAAGTTATCGCTTTAAACAGTGAAAAGGAAAAAAAAAAAAAAAATCACATGCACATTCATTGTTGTGCTTGGAACTACAGGAGAGCAGCAGGACTTTGGCTTGCACTCATTCTCAGACCGTCTGTTCAGAGTGCTTCACTGCAATCTCGCGTTTCTTTTGAATGACAATCTTCAAAAAGCAAATATGGTCCATGCCATGGGAGATGATTGATTGTCATACAAAGCCTTGCGTTCCTGCCCTCTCATCTGTCAACAAACTGACTGTGGAAACCAAGTATTGAAAGTTGAGATTCCAAACTTGTTTTGTATTTGCGTTGGCAAGTAAGCTCTGTGGCACTGTTGTATTTTAGCTTGAAAAGAAGATAGTTGGTGAATTAACCATGAAGGAAATATAAGGCTTCTTGATCCATTTTCTTTCCTTTCTTTTTAAGGGGGGACATTGATAAGTCTATGCAAGTCACATGGTGCATTAAGTCGAGTAACCTCAGCATCTTCAGACATCCACAGGAAACACTTTGGGATCTCCTGGTGACTGACTCTTGCAAAGTTTTACAATCCCGGCTGCTTGTTCCACCCCGTTCACACGCCCTCTCTCCCAAAAGGTCAGACATGGGTCTGCATACGCTTCTGGAGGGGCCGGGTGAGGTCCGAGTTTTGCGAGGAGGACTGGGAATAGTGGGAGGAGGAAGAGGCTGACGCCTTGCTGTCTTTGTCAAACTGCACGTAGCCATCTGGCTTACTGTAGCTGCTGATGCTGCTGTCACACTGCGTGTCGATAAAAGAGCTGGAGTCGCTGAGCGAGCCGCGCTGGAACTCCCGCTCGCATAACTCGATGGAGCTGCTGCCCATGCCCAGCACAAAGCGTTGGCTGTAGTCATACAGACGGTTGGGGCCCGCTCCCAACGTGGAGTAGATGTTGGTGAAGGACATGCCTGTTGGTACCCGCTGCTTGCCCAGGGTACCCGTGTTGGTCGGGTTCCTCACTTCACTGGATTGATTCCCTGTCATGGTTGGTGTGTGGGGCTCCTTGAACGTATTGACGCTGTAGTAGCCATTCGTAGGGTCCTATTGAATGAACACAAGCAGGAAAGAAAGATTGTTGTTATATTTATGAAAACAGCTTTTTCTTCCAAGAAGACAAGTAATTCTTGGCTCTATTAGACAAAGAGGTGAAATGTAGAAGAAATAAAAAGAAAAGATTATGTGCATTTGCTGTATCGTGGTCAGATCTAAAGAAGAACAAGAGCCAAGGCCAAACTGACCATAATGATCATTGATGGTTTGTTCAGCTGTTTGAGTTTTCAAACAGCCCTTCTCTAACCTTAAATTCACGTTTTACATTTACTAATCATCTTAGATCTTTACACTGGCTTCTTGTCAGTCACAGAATAGATTTTAAAAACCTGTTGTTGGTTTACAAATCTCTCAATGGTCTCGGGCCAAAATACATCTCTGGTGGTCAAATATGAACCAACCAGAGCCCTCATGTCGTCAGGGCCACGCCCACTTCCTGTATCCAGAGTTAGAACCAAACACGGTGAGACAGCGTTCGGCTTTTATGCTCCTCACCTGTGGAACAAACTCCCAGAATGCATCAGGGCTGCTGAAACGCTCAGTTGCTTCAAGTCAAGGATGAAAACCTTTTTATTTACTGCAGCATTTAAGTAATCTCCCACAAACCACTACAACCTTTATTTTTTAAATCTCATTTGTTTAATTCTTTTAAACTTATGTCTGTCTTTAATTTCTACTTTTAGACTTTTACTTTTTAATTCTTTTTTGTTAAATCTTTCTATGTAAAGCACTTTGCCTTGTGTATGAATTGTGCTGTAGAAATAACATTGCCTTGCCTTGCTTTGCCTTACAAAGATTATGCCTGTTCATGTCACGAGTCCACTGAAACAGCTTCTGAGGCCGTGGCTGTGCCTCTTGTTTGTGCCCAGATCTGTGACTCCATGCTGTTGCTAAGGGTCCTGTCAGGGCATACGTGACCCCCCCCCCCCCCCTTGGCCTTATGTGAATGGATGAGAATGTCAAGCATAGTGAGCACGGTGGCAAGTCAAAAAAGAAGAATGCTCATAACGAGAGAGACAAGCTGAGAGGATCCTCATTATGCTTGTCATTATCAGACAGCAGACAGGGAGTGTTTGTGTTCTGGCCTTTATCACTTGCTCAGGCTTCTCTCTGCTCTTGCCTCATGCAAGTTGCCATTAACTGGGATTAAAAAAAAAGAAAAAAGAGAGAGAAAACGTCTGGCCCCACTGACAGGAGGTAAGCAGGACAACACAAAAGACACCAACTCCAGGGAGCTGCTGCCTATAACCGAACACACAAAAGGACAAACTAAAGGGGCAGAATTTGTCTCTCAGTATGGTTACGTGCACATCTGAACCGAGCTGTTAGCAGTAATCGAGCTAAGGGTTTAACTGGGGTTTCCCAGAAATCCAAGTATACATGCGTGAAAAGAGAATCCAACTATTGAGTGAGGTGCATTTGTGGCACTAGGTGGCGCTACACGGCCTTTCGCGTTGGCGTTCTTCCGGTTAGTTAGAACAATTAGTAAACAAACGCGAGAGATTTAAAGCAGACGTAGAAGGAGGACAACAACATGGAAGGCATGGACGCCAAGATGCAGCAGTTCTGTACATTTCGTACATACTAAGACTGATAGTCACATAAGATGCACCCAAGAGTGTTGTTGTCATGCCGTTACTGTTGTTATTCCCGCTTCCGCAGTCTCGTCACTTCCGTATGGAGGTATCCCAGGCCAGTCAAAAGCTCGGCTAACCTTGGTTTGTGTATACATGCTGGAACCGCATTATCAGGGTCTAATAGCTCATTTTAGAACCGCATTATCAGGGTCTAATAGCTCGATTTAGAACTGCATTACCTGGGTCTAATAGCTTGATTTAGAACCACATAATCTGGGTCTAATAGCTCGAATTAGAACCGCATTATCAGGGTCTAATAGCTCAATTTAGAACCGCATTACCTGGGTCTAATAGCTTGATTTAGAACCACATAATCTGGGTCTAATAGCTCGAATTAGAACCGCATTATCAGGGTCTAATAGCTCGATTTAGAACCGCATTACCTGGGTCTAATAGCTTGATTTAGAACCGCATAACCTGGGTCTAATAGCTCGATTTAGAACCGCATTTTCAGGGTCTAATAGCTCGATTTTAAAAACTCCAGTTCGGTTTGACTACAGCCCGACTAAGGTGTATACATGGCTTTTAAAACTCTGGACTAAGGCAATAATTTGACTTTCTCTGTGACAATGGTTCAAGTAACATGTGGACAGCTGACAGGCACTTATATCACTTTGTTCATGTAGGTTCAGAGCAGTAGTAAAAACTACATGCAGTGCTAAAACCTTTTTACATTCTTGCTGACATGTATGCAAGTCAGAGGTAAAATAAATTCCTACTTTGCTATGCATTTATATGGAAAGTGCTTGGGTCTTCTTGAGGGGTTATTGGGACTTTCATCACATATTTGAATAGCTATTTGAACACCAGTTTATGCATGCATACACATATCCTCATTATACTACAAACATACACTCATGGATTACTTTGTTAGGGGGACTTGTTTAACTGCTTCAGACTACTTCAGATCAGCTGAAACACTCAGTTTATTTAAATCCAGGTTGAAGACTCGCCTGTTCTCAGCTGCATTTGAATAACGCTCAAAATCCACAGTTTTACTTTTAAGCTTAAGTTTCAAAACTTGATTACATTCTAACCACTGATTTTATCTTTCTTTCTTTCTTTCTTTCTTTCTTTCTTTCTTTCTTTCTTTCTTTCTTTCTTTCTTTCTTTCTTTCTTTCTTTCTTTCTTTCTTTCTTTCTTTCTTTCTTTCTTTCTTTCTTTCTTTCTTTCACCACTGATTTTATCTATTGTTCTTTTTTCTTTCTTTCTTTCTTTTTTTACATTTTAATTCATGCTTTTTATTTATGTTGTATTAATGTCTCTGTAAAGCACTTTAAATCACCTTGTTGAATTGTCCTATACAAATAATCTTGCCTTGCCTTGCCTTGCCTTGCCTTGCCTTGCCTTGTTTTGTTTTGCCTTGCCTTGCCTTGCCTTACTACTATTAACTAACCACAAGGCAGCAGCTTAGTGTACTTAGTCATGCATACATGGTCTATTCAACCTGCTGAAGTTCAAGCTCCATCATAAATTACTTTAAACATGGCATTGCTGCTGATACCAGACAGATTGATCTGAATAATTCACAAATTACTGATCAGCCTAACAACAGGGTATTTTTAAACAATTTTAAGAGACATAAAACTATTTATAATATGTAAATGTATTCAAAGCTTTATTACACTAATAATTCCCTTTTTTTTTTTTAAAAAAAAAAGAAGAATTAATTGTTTGATGACAATGAGAAGGACAAAATTTGCAAGGTGGAAAACATGGGTAAAGGACAGCATTATATAGGCAATATTGACATAGTGGCAAACAATAAACTTTTGAGTGCCTAATTTTAAGTAAAACATCACTCACTTTATGTTTTTCTGTTTGAGACTATAGGGGACTTGGCTTAAGGGATCGCACAACCTCTGCAGTCTTGTTTAGATCAATTACTGCAGGGTTTCCAAGTGGTTAAGTGATTTTGTATGCAATCTGGAGAATGAAATCAAAGTTTAGCATTTGTGCAGATGGATCTATTCATTGCCATGTAAAAGGGTATCTAGTGTCAGTCAATAAATCAGCACCGATGATAGCATTCCCTGAACCAGCTGGAATATAAGCTCCAAAAAGATGATGGAGAAGGACGACTGATATCAAAGGATGGACACACGTACGATACTGTAGATCAAACAGTGGATGGCGTACCTGGGTCAGACTCATATATCAAGTTTCTAAATATAGCACTGTGGTCCCTTTTAACTGCCACCAGGAGGGCTGAACCTGAGACGTGAGTCACACTTTGTCTTTTTCACATGCTGATAGTGTCACTGCCTATTAAGTGGTGATATGATTCAAATAAGCTGCACACTGGAGCTGGTTTAAGAATTGATGCTTACATATCAGATGGAATGGGATTGAGGTAATGCGTCGAGCAGATTCTTCAGGATTGGTAAATGACAATGTTGCCGGTATGAGAGATTACAAGCAAATTAGCTTCACTTCAGAATCAGACAGTGATAATAGAATGAAACCGTGTGCTTCCTTTTTTTTTTTTTTTTTACAGAATTATACTTAGACCAAAAAGTACTTTGTATGGCTATTATGTACAGGCAAAAAGAGAAATGAAAATTGTTACTAGTATATTTATTAGAGGATAATTCTGCCTATTGATTTGTATAGGTTTTGTATAGGCACATTTTATGGAACTCTAACGATAATCAATACATTTACATACACAGTTCAGCTCTAAGAGGTTGTTTAATTAATAGTGTACATGCAGGTGAAGGGAATTTATTTAATCCACCGAAGTATGTAATACTCCGCCACGATAGGTGACAATAGTGTCTACTCTCAGATTGTTAGTGCTGGTTTCTTCTGGCTGACGTATCAAGTCACACGGCGAAACAACAAACGACTCTTTGGTTTAGCTGGTGGCAGTAAATGGGAACAATGGTTGTTGTGGAACAAAAAAGACGACTTTGCAAGTGAAATCAGAAGGTCTGGCAGCCCAAAGGGAATTTTTCTTTGCAAAGTTAGGGAGGATCTGGCATGTTTAGCCATTCTATGTCTTGTCAGTTTTGTACTGATGGTTATTCAGTGATGTGTGTTGAGAGTCAAGCCTCACCCCTAGAAGCTGAGATGGCAAGTCCTGCATGGACTGGTGATTATGTAAAAACTAAAATTCTCATTCTTTCAGATAACGCTTGCCCCGTTTCCATCACACTTTTGCGCAAATTTGAAATTGAATGTCGGAAAGTTCGATGAAGGTAGCGCTGTAGGGGTTCAGTGTTACCACTGATCGCTGTTTTTCCATTGTAATTCTTGTAACTCTCCACATATCTTGTCCTGCAAAACTTCTCTTCAAAACAACAAAAAAGAAAATCTCAACATTGAAGAAAAACGACTAAATGATCTTTAGTCTTTGATAAATGATTGCAATTGCTGCCACCATTGAGAAAATGATGTAGGCAGTGGATAATCATTCAAATGGTTGTTCAAAGGCAAAGCTCTTATATAACGTACAATGATTAAAAAGTGTTACAGCATCAACTACAACTACATCACATTAATGTGGCCAAAAAGAGCTGGAAACTAAAATTTGATTAGTTTAGATTGACCTCATTATGTCACTTCCAGTGCTGCCAGAGACGTGTAAACTCGCAGAAAGCGTTTCCATTACACTTTTGCGAATAATAAGCAGATTATCGGTTCACCTGAGAAACCACCTCCTGGAAGCGAACAAAGGTTTATTCGATATTTTGGAGTTTTTTCCAATTAGTGCAGTTTCCATTGCAGTATTTCTTTTTCGATATTTGGTTTTGCGCAAATCGAGGGGTAATGGAAATGCACCTACTGACTATGATGCACATAGCTGTGATGCACATAACACACCTTAGATAAACGCTTCCTCTGTTGTTTGACGGCTCATAGTGTGGCTGGTTTAGGCTTTTTCTCTCCTTTGTTTGTTTTGGATAGGGTTCCCTTCTCTGTTTAATGCCTTGGTTTTGAACAGACAACTCCTTTACAGACTGACCAGTAAAATATGCTCAAAATGATTTAACAAAACAGCAAAACCTAACTGCATTCCAAGTGGTGGAAAGCTGGATATAGTATGCGGCTGGGAGAGCAAAATCAGGCCAGCTAATAAATACCCAGCACTTCTCCAAGGTCTTATATGCACTTTAAAACAACCCAGTTCCAGCTTCTTTTTTATGGCATAAATAAAAAAGTGAACAGAGCGGTTGGCTTGAGGGCCAACCAGTTTCTGATTTCTTGAGCCACCTCCAATAAGAAACTAATTATGAAAATCAGTCCTATAAGAGGACTCGTTTTGCCTCTGGACCTGTCTTCATAAAAAACATGTGGAGCAGGAGGGGGATTAATGCTTTTCAGCTTTATTGGTTCCACCGTTGAAGACTACCATTTGCCCCCGGGGTATTCTCTGTGCTTCCACCTTTTACCTTTATTCTCCAACACTCCTACATTCATGTTGTCATGCAGACAGTGTTCATGAGTCGTACCTTAATGTGCTGATACTCCTTCTCCTCCTCTTGTAACACCTCCAGCTGCTTCAGAACAGATTCCTGCTGGAACTCTCCTCTTTCAACCTGCACAGACATCAAGTGAAATATATTACGAGCCCGAGTAGTTTCTGAAGCTCCTCCACTTGGAATGAAAAAAGACACTGAAATGAACGGGCTTAACTTTTATCACTTGTTCTCCTTTTTTAATATCAGTCAAACATGTTTCACCTTCACTAGGGGCTGGCAGGGGGCATTAATAATGTATCCATGAATATCTTTTATTTATCTTTACAAAATGCAGATTTGTGAGGGAGCCGAGCTCAACTTTCTAACATCAAGCGCCGACTTGACTAAATATTTTGAAAGAAAATGCAGTTCCAAAGCTTTAACTATAAATAGCCCAGACCTGGAGCAAACTGAAAGAGAACCAAAACACTCATACAGCTAAAAGAGGAGGCACTTTTAAGTGTTTGTGACACATCTAGATACAGAACATGCCCTGCTCTTCTTACAGAACAGTTAGCGTTATGTTGAAATACTGCATAAAAACCCATGTCTTGACGCTTACATATACAGTAGACGATCGACTTGCCCTTTTGTGCATCCATTGCTCATGTGATAAGTCACCTTACAGGAAACAACGATACCAGCCAAAGCATGCATTCATTATTTAGCTCTAGACTTAAGTAAAAAAGTTCACAGCTGATTCTATCAAATGTAACCAGAAGACGCAGAAAGAAGAATGTTATGACACTCACACTCACCATCAGTTGTTTCATGGAGGCGTGCTCTTCGTTTTCTCGTGCTGCGTTGTGGTCTTTGTGCACAATCTCAACGCGGATGTCATTTTTTGCCGACACAACTCCTTTTAGATCTGTCAGAAACACATGACACGTGCAGTATATCTTAATAAACTTGAAAAAAAAAACAAATTCTGTATTTGTTGCGGTATAGATTTGCCTGTATGCAGCTTGCAGAATTTAGCAAATATGTCTTGGTTTGCTTTGTTAAAGCCCTCCCATTTCCCCCCATTTCCCCCCCAAAACAGGACAAAGAATTATCATGCATTTGTTTCCTGCCAACACAACATAATCTTTCTTTTCACGTGAATGCAATCTCACACAGTTTTCCAACGCTGGCTCATTGTGTTCGGGACAATGCTGATGTTATACTGTCAGATAACAAAGTCTTACTTTCTGTCTTAATTTTGCTTGCAAGTTCTCTCTGGTGAGCACAGATGGAGACGGGCAGTGAGGGCATAACCAGGTGCGCTTCCTCTGTAGTATACAGACAATAGACATGCTGAAGGGACCAGTAGCACAGAGTGGTTCTTGGATGGAGACAGCGGCTGACTGTCTCTAACTTGAGTCACTTGGTTTATGGGTGGGTGGCAGTGAACAGAGCGCAGGATGTAAATAGCCTCAAAGCAGCCAGACTGAGACTGCATGAAATGAGCCCTGATCACAATCTGGCTATCTCTGCATCACAAAAAAAAGATGTCCATCTCACCAAGTGATTCATCTAGTGTTGAGTTTGACTTTATGTGCAAGAATTCAAATTGTGCCTGAAACTTCCTGTAACAGCTGACAGCTGCTTTTGAACGTCTTTGTTTTCTTCAAGCCCCATGTTTCAGAAACGTCAAGTCAAGATTTTCCGATGGCAAGAGTCTTTTCTCATTAGCTTAAAGCAAAACAACATCTACATTTGAATAGATGGACATTTCTTTTGTGTGTGCTGAGGGATAATGCGATACTTTGGCATGCATGCTTCGGTGGATCTAAAAGCAGGAAAGAGACGTACTTCTCTGGGAGCGGGTGCAGCAGAACGCGCCGATGGTGCCCATTAGGACAATGAGGGCCACAAACGCTCCCACTGCAATGCCGATGATCACAGCCACTGGGAGAGATTCTGCAGAGAGCAACATAAAGACATGTCCTTCAACAATGGAACAGCGCAAATATCTCTTACGTACACCGAATTCAAAACAGGCTTTGTTATGGGAGAGCACCGAGTTACAGACAACACTTCTTATCCAACACGCTCGCATGCGTGCACCTGTTCTGCTCATGTCTTTACCCTCCGCAAAAAAACAGGATCACTAGGAAGTTGTGTTTAATGGCATCTCGCAAAGTGACACTGAGATCATTCCACAGGCACACTGCCAAGTAATAAAAAGAAAACAGCAACAACGCCGCAGACACGAGCAAAAGACACTATCCAATCAAAATAAAATTCAAACAAACACCGGTTACCGAAGCCTTTTGTTATCAGCATGGGTAAACATATTCCCAAAATTCTCTCATTATTCTACTGTCAAATAACATTAAATTTACACTTTCTTAAGCCAACAGACGCGTTTCACAGTGTTTTAATTTTCAGTGAGAAGAATGCAAGTGTTTGTGCATTCATTTAAGCATAATTATGTTTGTGTGCTCTTACAGCGATGTTTACTACGACAGAGAGTCTAAACCGGCATGCAAGCATCTATAAGCTGTCCCAGCAGTAAAGGTCGTTGGTAAGGCACGCTTTAATGAGAACCTGAGCAACCAGCCCAGATTTATGATCGGCTCACATTTTAAGCAAATGTGAACAAATAAATGCTTTTCCTAGACCATTAAAGCCTCTTTAATGTCTTCATTGATCAATGCCAGTTTCATGCAAGCAGTTTTCTAATTTATCATTCGTGATAAGTGGATAGACAATGCAGCTTGTGCGGTGGAGGTGAAAAGGTCACTATTAAATTAAGAGCAGACTGTTTAAAGTTTACCTTTTAAATCAACAGAGCCTGAGGCGTACTGCCTTTTACTTTAAGTGTGTGCTAAGGGCCACCGGTTCAATAAAAATATGAAGATTTATTAAAAGTAAAATCAGGAGCTAATATGTGAGAAATGTATTTGTAACGGAATAATATTTATTAATTTAGGCCTTGATTATATATGCAGTAAAATAAAATACCATGAACTTGGATTTAATATTTAGATTTAAAAGAAAAAAAAAAAATAAATATATATACATAACTCAGATGGTTTTTGTGTGCTAAAAGTGGCATTATGACTATGAAATATGAATTTATTACAGAACATGCTACTAAAGCAATTTATTTGATTGATTACTAGGATTACGCGTATTTAATGAAGATTCAACATCTAGACATGTATTTCCCCACGTACACAACCAGATATTTACACGGGAGCTCACAGTGAAATGTTACAACTCACTGATCCAGGACAACAAAACACCTCAGCCGGATACATATCTACTGTCCACAAAAGGACCACGAGATCATCATTCGAAAAAGAGGAAAGGTGGAACGTGTCGAACCTTGGCTCCCACCTTGTTCCTTAAGGCGTATGATCTCGGTGTCAGAGCCAAAGCTGTTCCACGCCGTGCAGTTGTAGATGGTCTGGAAGTCAGCTGGAACAATGTTACTCATGGTCAGCGTGGAAATGACTCCTTCTTCTGTGTTGACAGTCTCAACGGTGTAGCGGCCAGAGGTCCCCGACTCCAGCACAGTTTCCTTCCATGACCAAGCCTGAGAGAAGACAAACAGCTTTCAGCCATGTCTGCCAAAACAGTGGTGGAAAAGGTACCAGACACGATCTGGACCCAGGATGCTGAACGAAGGGGTGCCGAGGGGGCTGTAGCACCCCTTTGTTATGTAAGTTAGGGTGTCTTCTCACCTTTACACCACTTCTTATGATATAATAAATGTACTGTATAAAGGAGTATGCAATGCGTTGCTAAAGACAGTCACACATGCCTTCAGGGTGCAGTGACGGGTTCCTATTGAAACCTCGAAGATACTTTGGCAACTGGCAAGGCTTCTGATCCACTTGATGCCTGATTAGAAGACCACCACTCTACTACTTGAGCTATGGTATACCTTAAGTTATAACGATAAAAGTTCTTTTACGGTTCTTTTACCTGTAAAGCCTATGCCATTTTTAAAATAATATTTGCCTTAACTTCAGTTATTTTTATTTGATGAGTGAATGGACAGCATGTTCCATCGATGAGCTCGAAGGGTCATGGACACACTTGAGTGCAAGAACACCGTAGGGGCTCTACCATCTGCTTAAATATGGGTTTTTAAGGCTGTTTACTGTTGCCATGCAGGTCCACATTGATACTGGATACAATATTTATATTTTGTTGGTCTGCAAGCAGGCCCAGCGCTATGAGCTACTTCACCGCCCCACTCATACATTTTAATACAATTTTGGATTCCACTGTTAAAGCTTTATATGCCAATAAACCACTAATAACTATTAAAATAACTGGCCAGAATATGTGTGTCATTTATTCAAGTGATTTTCCTTTTCTTTCAGAATCACGTACACCACCTTATGTTGTTTGTTGTTGCTGTAGCCTTATGTTATCGCCAAGCCTTTCAAAAGTAACTGCATGGTGAATTTTCTGAATTTTATGCAGTAAATTCCCTTTCTCCAAAATGAATAAACATGAAAATATAGTGGTGTTTTTTTTTTTTTTTTTTTTTGTTAAGATGTTAGTTTTAGAGTTTGCTGTCTCTTATGCTGGATAATGGTCTAGAATACATTAACACCTTTTGATTTAAACAGACCTATTTGGAAATATATATAGAAAACTAGAGTTGTGACCTCACTCGTGATAGTTTATGTACATCAGCTAAAAATATTACATCTGGTGATTTGTTTGGTATAATGTTGCCATGGTGAGGCTGAGTTACCATGACTGTGATGGGATGATGGCTTGATTAACCAAAACAAGTATATATGACAGGGCACACTGCTTAGTGGAAAAGCTGAGACAACCTCCGTTGTCATGTCAATGTACCTTTTGTCTCATAGAAAGGCACATGAGGTGATATTTGAACTTTACTTAGGAATGCAGTGCATTTTAGGCTTTTTAAAATATGGACTAAAAAACCTAAAACAAAAAATCTCATCTACATTCTGTTTTATTGTTAAAACACTTGTGGTTAAAAGATCACTGCTGCTAATTTTTCCATTTGTCTAGTCAACACCTGCAGACAGCTGGTGTCTCACAGATCATTACAAATTGTGTATTCTATATGTTATTGGCCTCACAGCATTTAAATTACTGTTCTCTTTGGTTTTGACTTTCGGGAGACTGCATGCACCCACTCACACACTCATGCATGCTGTGAAACAGAAGACTCAACGTTCTACTGTGACTCAGTGTTCTACTTGTCAACACACACACACACACACACACACACACACACACACACACACACACACACACACACACACACACACACACACACACACACACACACACAAAGAAGAATAAAATGCTGCATTTGTAGTGCTCTTTAGTGAAAAATAAAGAGCAGAGCTGCATAATAACAACAAGCCTTTTACTTTTCAAATCAATTCAATATTTGTAATTTTCTCAGAACATTTTCTCTAAACTCCCTGATGACACACTGGGACATGAACTGAAAAAAATATTAGAACGCTCTATCCTTTTACAGACTTTGTAAATGCTTAAAAGTCTGCAAAATAACCTTTATATATATATATATATATATATATATATATATATATATATATATATATATATATATATATATATATATATATATATGTATATATATATATATATATATATATATATATATATATATATATATATATATATATATATATATATATATATATATATGTAACACACGCACAAAAAGACCTTTAAAAGTACATTTTTGGGATACTTTTCCATTTAAAAGATAGGGTAGGCAATTTATGCTGATAACACTGTTGGTCACATTCACCAAATACTTCTTCACCAACCGCTATCTGCTCATTGAGTGAGTACACTGAAAATACAGCAAAAAACACCATCTTCATGCATAAATCTGGATATGTAAAGTGGAAACAGAGTGGGGGGCAGCGTGGTCCATATAGGGGAGACTTTGTGTTCGTACATGAGGTTGTTGGACATGGGATGGGAGAGTTTGTGATGAGGTGTGTTTTCTCTGGGAACATGGTGGGAGGGTGAGGGAGGTGCAGCTCTGTGTTTTGTTCATGTTTTTGTGTTCGAAAAACAGATATAGCGTCATACAAAAATTGCTTACCCTACCTTTAAACTAAACTTTGGGAAAAACTACTGTAAAATGGTACAATTTGTCTTTTTGAACTTTTTGAATTTATCAAATGAAAACAGTTATAGTTCAGGCACCAACATGGACTCACTGCTTGTGTAACTGCATTTAAAACAAACACTGGAGACTAATGTGTGATGAAGATGTATAAATGCAACCAACTGTACTCACAATGCGGTCTGGTGGAGGTGTACTTCGAATGAAGCATTTGATTTGTCCTTTTTCTCCATGTAAAGCTTGCTGAGTCTGCGTGCTGGATATCGTAGGTGGGCCTGAAATTGAAACATCAAAAAAAATCAAAGTCATTTTTAACAATTCAGCTGAGATGTTGTTTGCAGATTATACTGGATATGTCTCTTGTTTTACGCAGAAACAGCAGACGTGTCAGGTGATTTAGGACTTCTCGGGAAGACTATACTACAGTGAGATATCAACATTTCTCATTCACAAGTACAATCCACCACAGACACACCAGAACAGAACAAAGGACATGAGCGTGACCTCGACCTCATTCTGGATCAAGAAATTGTTGATTTATGGCTGGCTTGATTTGTCCCACTGAGATAGACGTTGCTCTCTGGAGCGTAATCAAGGCTGCACAGATGGAAAGAGGACATGGCATTGTGGGGAGATAACCACTTGACGCTGTGTCTTACCACAATCAATTTGCTTGCAGCAGGGTTGACCCCTCGACCAATAAGTCAGCAAGTAAACAACGTAAACCCCAGGTCTTTATAGATACAGAAAAAGAAAGCTTTTATTAACGGATGTTTGTGTTATTTTTTTCCCCAGACTCATTTTTCTTAACTGCACTTTGTTTTCACTACTATAGCTTTCCATCAAATTTTAATAAGCAATGCTGAGTGTAATTCAAAGCCTGAATGAAATAAAACTGGTCATATTGCAAAAACAAAATGCTTAACTAAAGCTAGCTCCATCAACAGGAGCTGGAGGCTTGGACTTCATACCGGGGTGTTTTTTAAACCTTTGCCAAGCTACAAAATCTTTCCTGGCATGGGCAGCTCAGCCTAAAAGACCGGTCTGCTTGCCATCTGGTCCGGAGGCTGCTCGCACCAGGTGACAACACTTAAAGAAAGTGGTGGCAAAATGTCAGAAGTGACCCAATTCCATCACTCATGTGTATTTAGCCTTTGGCCTTAAAGGGTTTACTGAAGTAAGATTTTACAACTTGCGAATTGTCTATGTTAAAAACCTTGCGTGTGTTTTACGTGCACTGTAAGTTCACATGAAACTCCACAGCATTTAACCAAATGTGCGTGAAAGCTGGTAGTAGCTGCTATGGTGGATGAGAATTTACACAAATAAGCAGGCTATTTCTGTTTGGCTTACATAATGCTGCTTGTATGTAAGTGGAATTTATTGATTTGTTTTTCTTGCTCTTTATTGGCTCTTCCCACAATAAGTCTGGCATTTCAAATTTAGATATCTCCAAAAGGCAGAAACCCAGTTGCCTGACATTGTAAAGCACATCTTAAAAGATCAGAATCACCAGCCTTGACTTCATCATGAACACACAGAACCCTCACAGCCCCAAATTCATTTACTCACTTTTTTAATCTTATTTCTGTGTGTTTTGTCTTGATAATGTCTTTTTGTTTTTATAAATACATATATATATATATAATAATGTCAGAACACACTGATGTACAGTAAGAGCTTCTATCCACCTCTGCGTTGTTGCATGTAAAACCAGATTATCACAGAGGCTTCTGCACAAATAGACCACAGAGTGGTTGCAATCATCTCCTGTTTATTTGGTATTTCAAAAAAAAAAAAATCTTAAAAGAGCAGGTAAAATCAAATGTTATGCGATTGGTTAAGGTTAAGAGTGTGGGTTTGTCGTGGGGGTGGGTAAGTAAGGAAGCTTCTTGATTAGAGAGACAACTTGCATCTCTGCCAGCTTCCTCAAACTCCCGCTCTCTGCCAGCTCTCTGACGATACATAATTGCAGTTTATTACCTGTCTCTTATTAAAATGAATTAGCATTTTAATGAGACTTTGCCAGATGGTGTCTTGGTATGCAACTGGAGGACGCTGGAAGGCTGTTACTGTACTGCTTGACGATTTATGTTAACTGTCCGGAAAGCCGTTGTCCCGTTTTCCTGTGGTTTACCAGCATCAAATGGATGTATTTACACAGTAAGTTTATGCTTCGGTCTTTACGAGGGCTCTTGCATGCGCCATCTACATGCATCTACTTCTGATAAGGAGATGAAATGCATGTATGTGGTAAGCATTAGCTCCAACCGTCAGCAATAAGCAAGATCAGTTGCTTGGAGGCTGCAGAGGGCTGGTTGTAGTGGCTGGGGAGGGTCTACTCCGTGGATCAGAGCTAAGAATTAGGAATATAATTAGATAGCTTTATCTCTCTTACACAGCCCAGGATGAAAGTGCGTATGTGCGTGTGTGAGTGTTTGAATGCTTTTGTGTGCATGCGATAGCACGTGTTTGCCGCTTGGAGAGTGTGATCAGTGCTAAACATGTTAGTAGCTGGGAGGTGGGTGGCACCGCAGCATCAGTCCTAGGTAGCAGGGGAGGCAATCACAAAATTGGGTGCAATGTTCCACTCATTTATTTGAGGAGGTGTTAATTTTTCTGGAGTGGACATCACAAGCTTATTACACAGTTTCGGTGTGGGTGTCAAAACACCAGCGTTTACATTTCCTATCTAAACTGAAGCATGTGCTTTGAACCACAGCTTGATATTGCCAGTGCAGCTACCAGAATTATTGTTTTATCTTCTTTTTTTCTGTTTTTTTTTTTTTTTTTTTTTTTTATAAGAAAAGGGAATACAAAGAGCTACAGGGCAACTGAAACAATGGAAAACTGTCTGACCTGGTCATCTCTGGGACAAAGTCCATCCTTTGTATGTGGTGAAGGTGTCAACCACAGTCACAGCTTCAATGTGTCACATGGTAAACATTCTGCTAAACTGCACATTTGATGCAAAGGTAACTCTATTAGTAACAAAAGTATTAATATATGGCTCTATATGATTTCCAGTAAGTCTGTGAAGAGGTTTATGTCTTTACGTTTGCTGTTGTGTTTTATCATTTACTTAAATATGTTATTACCCTCTCTATAATACCGTTTAATTTAGCCATTGTGTATTACAATAACTACAGTGAGTAAGAGATTATGTAGTTATGTCCATTATAATTGCATCTCTTTCCCTGACAGGCTTGAAAATGCACATGTTTAGTTTTAGAAATACAAATTGTAATACTAAGAATAATCTAACAACCCAGCCACATTAGCATGCTTTGGTTTAATCTATTTCTACAACAGGGAGGGGAACTTTATTGTTCCTATTGATATTATTATTTTATTTATCAAGGTTCATTTTCCAGCAGCAACTGAGATTTGTTTTGTCTTCATGTCACGTGGGGAAATCTTAGTTTCTCTAGATTCAAGAGACACACAACAGATAAACTGATCCCAGCTTTGTGTAAAAAAAAAAAACCAAAAGAAAAAAAACGTAAAATAGAGCACTTTGGGAAAATGCCTTTTTCAGTGCTTTACTTTCTATGCTACATTTAAAAAGCTATAAGTGTGATGTAAATACAGTCAGGTGCCAGTCCACAGAATGAGATACACTTTAAACTGTAATGCCAGAAAAAACAACTGTTCTTTACAAGTTAGGAGGATATGTAGACTCACAAACTAAGATGTGTAAATAACGTATCATGGTAGGTATCTTTTCAAATATGTTGATGGTGTAAGTTACATAAATGTGTTAATACCCGTGAATGATGGGAGCGGAGATCTTGCATTTGAGAGTAAGTCATAACGTGACATGTGACGAGTAATCCAGAAAGTCCTGCAAAACTTCCCTCAGAATGTTAAACTTAGCTGGACAGAGAAAATGTGCTGCATCTTAAATGTAGCTTTCTCCTTCATTAATTTGCACTTTTCTATCTTATATGATGCCACTGCCAGTTTGAAAAAAAAAAAAAAAAAAAAAAGAAGCCTGGAATGCTAATGAACCAAAAGACAGCATTGAAACAGCAGAAAAAAAAGGAAAAAAAAAAAAAGAGCTATCACAACCGAGTGCTCTGTGGGATGGTGTGGGGTTCTCCAGCGCTCCCTTTCCCTTACTGTGGTAATGGGTTTTCTCTCCCTATAGGCTGCCCAGATTCTGTATGAGTGTCATTAACTATATTCCTTCGCCCAAAGAGGCACACAGACTCAAATAGAAATGGAAGTTTACACAAACACATGCATAAATTGGGTAAATATATATACCCCTTAAATTAAATGTTAAACTCTCAAAAGTATGTGATAGGGATATTACCATTCTGTCATTTATTGGTGTATATATATATATATATATATATATATATATATATATATATATATATATATATATATATATATATATATATATATATATATATATATATATATATATATATATATATATATTGATCCTATATACTTGAATCAAATACAAAAAAACACTCCAAAAAATGTTTGATTGCAGTAAGCAATATGTATCAATTAGTGATTTAAATGCAAACTGCCTCCCCTGCTGGCTGTTTGATTATAATTAAATTACATCCCTCCCCAGGGAAAGAAAAACCCTCATGTCTGTGTAGTGTGCCACAGTGGGAGCTGGTGACACAGAATGGCTGAGTGAGATAGACAGAGGCGGTGATAAATTATAAACACATGTAATTTAAATGATAGCTTTATGGAATCAGGGGAAAGCAAATGGCATAGAAACATTTAGATGTCAATCAGACACCATGACATCGTAAATACTAACAACTCATCCGATACATAGCACTTACTGCAAAAAACAACAACAAACAAACAAAAAAAAAAACAAAAAAAAAAACCCTCACTCATCTGTTATCTTAGTAGCACACAGAATCAACTGAGTCCACCTGACTGTGGGGCTTACAGGGTGACAAGAGGCGAGGCGCGAACAGGTTCATCTGCAGCTGAGATAGTGGCACAGGACAATCGATGAACCTCGGGAGATAGCTCCCCACACGCCACCACTTCAACCACAGTGTTTGCACATTCACTAGTTTGACAATCGGATTCGCCTGAAGGTCCGGGTAAAAATTGACTTCACATTCCTCGTGTGGTTTGGAAAAAGAAATGAATTTCAATTATTCAGGCAGGGGGAGAAAAGGATGGAGCCTTTGAATGTCAAATGACAATTCAAGCATGGAGGTGCAAGATGCAAAAAGAAAAGGAAAGTTGGATTGAATAGAGCATAAACAACGACAAAAAAGACTAGACGGCACTTACAAACTCAGCTGAATTAAATCTGTAGAGATTTAAAAAAAAACAAAAAAACACCCCATTTGTTGCATGTTTGTCAGCCGGCTCTGAATCACACTCTAATCTTTATTAAAACAGTTTGTCATCTTTCTCTAGTGACATAATATTCCATAAAAACACAATCTCTATAGCTGCATGAGCAGAAAAACACATGCATCAAAATAAACTGGTACATTGGATATTACATATTCTCTGTCATTATAAAGGCTGAAAAGCGGGTGCCTATCAAAAGAATGGGAGACAATAGAAGTAGTCATGAATTTTCCTCTTATGCCGGGATTTCAACTTAATTCCTTCAGTGAGAGAAAGGAGGCTCCTTGAGGTTCATAGAAAGTCATGGTTCTGATCTTTAGCTGGAGGGAATACTGGTATCCTGTTCTCTCTGATATGCAAAGCTAGCGTCTAGATTTTAAAAAGAAAATCTTTAAACACAATGTTTTCTACATGCTACTTGGTGTATCTTCATCCCGGAATCAGCATGAGTATTGCTTACAGGCAAACTCCTTTGTTAGCTTTTAAAATGTGCTACACAGTGAGCTTTAACTCAACATCATCCTGCCAGTGTGGCGAAACCCCCTTTGTGTCTTTCTAATTCGTTGTCTGGTACTGGTTTCTTTGGGATGGACGCGGGGAAAACAAGAAACGTGTAAATCCCACAACTGAGAACCTCTGCCACACCGAGGCATGCTCCGTGAATATCAAGCACTGATAATGAAGTCATTTGTTTGAGAGTTGCCAGGTCTCCCACCAAGGCTGGTATTCATTAGTCAGTCAGTGCCTCAGAAAAGCCAGCTTCCCTGTGATTCATGCAGAATATAATTAGCATTTAAGCACATTTCACCTGTTTATATAATGTACCAACATATCCTGAAAAGACTAGTTTATATTTATACCGTTTCTTTATATACCAAATGCAAAGCCTTCTCAATAACGACATGCGATGAAAGGATTGTGTTTTATCACATTACCTTTGTTGGGAACATGCATGTGTATGCTTTTGTATTATATTCCTGCGCTGTGTGTGTTGGCTTCGGTTTTGTCACACTGCTTGCCTTTCAAATTAACCGTGTTTCCAAAAATATGAAGTATATTTAATAATAATAATTAAAAAAAAGAAACAACCCTGCAGCAGATTTTTACAAGAGCAGTGCTCCTGCAAAGTACAGAGGAAGTAATAACTGACTCCTGTGACAAATTGCCTTCTTCTTGCTGCTGTTGACCCCAGACCTCAAAATTCACAAGTGGAAGTGTTGCGCCTCTGACAAGTGTGCAGTAGTGCATCGGGATGTATTTGTGTTAGAGACATATCTGTGACACAGCTTACCATTGACAGTAAGAGACACCTCCTTCTCCCCTGCTCCAACACGCGGGACGACAGCACGACAAACATATTTCCCAGCGTCTTCCTGCCGCACAGATTTCAGCGTCAGGAGATTCTCATTGCTAAGAACCTGCAGCAAAGAAGTCAGAGATCATCAAATGTGATGACTGCAAAAACAGCTTAAAAAAAAACAACAAAAAAACCTTTGCATTTGTGAGGGCAGCGAGGCAGTGCTGAGGGAAAAACCAAGGCAGCACACAGACCATTTAATACCTTAAAGGGCACCTCTTCTCAATTATTAAAATCCAATTTAGGGTCTTGAGCTGAGCAGAGAAAAGGTTTTGGCCTCTGATGTTGACAAAAAGAAAAGGTGGAATGAGTCTGAACTGGTGCATGAAGCGATGGCGCTCAAGTGAGAGCAAGTCGGCGAGGGTTTGGGACAGAATTTTTAGCTTTAATGGGCAATCAAGACCACATAGTTATCACAGTGTCAGGGGGGACTTGTATCGTTCATATGAGTTCTGGAGTCAGTTAAGTTTACTTTCTGAGTACATGAGTTTATACCATACAAAATGGACTGTCAGGTTAGGTCAAAAACGGTATACTCACTACTCCAGAACCCCTTTTCATCCAGACTATGGTGAGAGAAGGGTTTCCCGTCCAGGCACAGTTGAACACCGCGTCAGATCCGAGGTCAACCTGCAAGGACTGAGGCTCTGCAGCCATCCGAGGGCCAACTGTTAGGAAAGACAAAGACGATAGACGTCAGCGTCTGTGCTTTGATGTCAGAAATATGACACCACACATTCATATCCTTGCATTACTGTAGTACATAAAACATGACTTAAAGAGCCACTTACAATAGACATCAACATTGCGGCTGATGTTGGTGCTGCCGAGAGCGTTGGTAACCTCACAGGAAACGGGTTCAGTGAAGAAGGAGTGGTCCACAATTACCTCATACGTGTCTCCAGAGACCTCCTTGATTGCACTTCCGCCTTTGGCCCACCTAATATCAAGGTTGGTATGAGGCAGAAAAAAAAAAAGGAAAGATGGAGAAAAAAATGAAGGAAAGGGTAAAAAGCGTTAAGACAGGTTTTCACATCCCCTTGTGTTGACAGTCTTCCTTTGTGTGAATAAATCATAATTCTGGGGCAGGTTCTCTGTGCTGGCTTCAGCGTATTTTTGTGGCAGCCCTCCATGCTGTGACAAGCTCCCTGGCAACTCAGAGCAGCCAGCACGTTCCTCATTACCCATTACAGAGGGTGCAGCGTAGAGTGCTGGCGCAGAAAAACAAATCACACAATGACAAATGGGTAGTTCCACCACCTTTGAAGACATTTCTTGACACATTCTACATTAAACACAGCAGCTGACATTAATAAATTGACTTGGGATCACGTAAAAAAAAAAAAAAACATCTGTTTGTGTTTGTGAATGATGGCTTCTGTGGCACTCCACACGTGTTCAGGTGAGGCTTTAATGATGTCACGGGCAGCTGTGTCTCACTCTGCATGATGTGGATGGCTCTCTGCTGCTGCCACAGACAGGGCCCATTTATAAAAATGAAGCAGAGTATCTGCGGATGTGTTGGGTCTCTTTGGAAAATTTAGACAGTGCTCTGGGACACACGATGCATCATGCACGGCGAATGCCTCCACTACAGACACGTGGCTGCATGTTGATGTAAAACCGTGACAACAGAACCGACGACTGTCTCCATTTTCTATCCATGTCAGTACAGAGAAGAGTTTCCGTGGGGTAGAGAACTCATTTGTTTTCCATGACTAAGCTGGCCCCATGCTTGAGTGAAATGCTCTCATTTAAATGAGAACAGATTACCTCATTCAATCAGTAAGTGAAGTGAAGCAGAATTCTAATTGGGCTTCATGGGATTTTTTTTCCTGCTCATTTATTTTAAGCAGTAGATCTTTTCAGAGTTGGGTACTTGTATGACAAGGAGAGCTTTGCAACATGTGTGTCTTTAAAAATGTTGAAATTAGGGATTGGTGTTTCCAGTCCATGTGCCATAGTATCTGATGAAGTAGTGCCTGTACACTGGATATCTAAGAAAGGCGTATACAGTCATCCGCAAAAGTTAGTACACCCGTTTTATAATCCTATATTAAAACATATCAGATCGTAGAGGGTCTTAGTATTAAGTAAGTACAATCCCAGAAAAGCAGTTTTTAGCTTATTTATTTGACAAAACTCATGTGGGCAATACAAAGAACCCTAAAGCTGTGTCCTTAGGATTTAAGAGGGCGAGTTGCAGGCGAGTGCTAATGGACTGATCAGCGGCAGACGTTTCTGAAGCTGTGATGAGAACAAGACAGCGCCACAATTGTTCCACAACGACATGAGAGACTGAGTACGTCATGGAAGAAAAAAAGAAAGTTGTTGCTGCTGAAGGTGGATCCACACGCTGCTGAATCATGGAGGTTCTTAGTATTGCCTATATATTGTATTTGTCTTCCTTCTGGGGTGATATAAGTGTACATGTTAACATTTTACCTGAGCTGATTTTTTTTTAAATTGTAAAATCTCTTAAATGTTCTCATTAAAAACACTGCGACTATTGATGCTTATCCGGCTTCTTTTTTTTCTATGAAAATAAAAATGTGTCTGTTACTCAGATGATTGACACAGACAGAGTGAATAATTTATTAATCACACTAGTGACATTTTTAAAGCACGAAGATGAGAATGATGTCGATGATGATAAGATCTGGTGATGACTTCTAAAGTTTATGTTGTTCTTGGCTGTGGCAAAAACAATTTTTATTTTATTATTTTATTTATTTATTTTAGTGTACTTTTTGGAAAGTTTCTGGAGTTCTCAACAAAAAAAAAGGAAATGTTGTTATACAGTGTATATATTAATGGAAAAGTGGACATCTAATTACTAATCAAAATAAAAAAAAGGAGTAAAAAAATTTAATTTTACTCATAACAAAGATTGTGTTAATGGCTACTATGACATTAAAAAAGCAAGTTGCTGCTTCCACCAGCACTTTATCCACTCGCACGACAGGAGTCACAATGGGGTGGGCGCAGATGTTTGGGCAGCCGGCTGCTCCCAAGCGGAGGGTTGCAGCTGCCGCGTTTGGGAGCCCTCGATGGTGCTGGAGGGAGAAGGGACAGAACGCTGTCATCCTCGGGGAGCAAAGGAGCTCTGCTGGAGTGCTGGGCATCTTCCAAAACTAATGTCTAAACATATCTGGCCCAGGGTAACACAAACACCTGCATTCCCTTTGGGAAGGGCCAGTGCATGCTTACTCAGAAGCTGATTCACTTTGCGCTGCTGAATCCTATTCAAGGATTTGATTCAGAGAAAGGGTGTGAATCCCCTCTGCCCGCGTGTGTCTGTGCATGCACGTGCACATGCAGTTTGTGTGTTTATGCACGCTCATGGGTTTGTAAGCTGACACTGTTACATGGATAAAAGGTCTGCTGTTAATGGAGACAGAGGATGGAAGCAACGTGGAAAGGGGAAGAGTTTGGCATTTGCTGAATGTGATTAAGGCAATGAAAGAGTAACAATTAAATTAGGCAGGTATCTGTGCCGTCAGCTTCAAGACTCGCAGTAAATAAGGCTCTACAGTTATTATCAGCATGGTTAAGCACAGCACAGTGTGGCTCAATTCTGCCTTGCATGCATAGTGAACGTGATGACGTCTCCCAGAGTGATATAAAATAAATATGCAGGTCTGGTGTCAGTCTGCACTCATTTGACATAGACATACATTACTGAGTCATTTTAAAATCTCACACGATATCCAAGTGAGGTCTACAGACGATTACCGTCTACTTGTAAGAGGAAAAAGAATGTCAATTTGCTGTAGACATCAACTCTTAAAAGGAGTGATGAAACAAAAAACTACAACTTTAAATATCATTAAAATATATATATTCTAGGGGTTGTTAGCTCTTCTACCAGGGTTATTTCATTTGTATCTTTGCAAAAAAAAAAAAAAAAAAGCAAAATATGATGTTTCTAATTGTGCAGTAAATGATGCAGAATTAACTATATGTACGTTTTTCTACCAAGATAAAAAGAAGAAAACAATAAAAATTAAATAGCTTTTGGGGCTAAAAGAAAAAAAAATAATAACTGTCTTAACTTAAATGAGCTATGATACTTTAACTATCTCCAACTGCAAAAGATAGTGGTGAAGAAGAAGAAAAAAACAAAAAAACAACCTTGGTTGAAATATTAATTAAACGTGTCATCAGTAACTGTTTTCTTTTTGGAGCTAAGATCCTATTTTCCTCATTAAAACAGAAATGGTCTATTTTTTTTTTTTTTTTTGGCTTGTTTATGTTGTGCACGGAAGAGGAACCTGATTTTCTTTGTTTATTATTCTCTCTCTCTCTTTTCTCCACTGGGTTCTCAGTAGATCTGAGGAAACCCTCTGTGTCCTCATCAGATGGTGCTTGAGTGCTTGTGATGTTGTTCACTCTCCTACCATTATAAGCAGTAATGAAGATGTCCCAACCCATATGCCTTCCCCTCCCACCCTGTATTGTTTTTCTGACTGCTGATTGAAACTCATGTGTATAACTCTTCCTTTGTCAGACACTTTCATCTTCACTTGCAATTCTCTCACCTCCACTATCTTTCTTTCTTTTTCTTTTTTTTTTCTATTTTACAATTTCCCTGGAGGTGGGATCTGGCAAAAGTTCAGCTGCCTGTTGTAATATATTTCATTTCCATTCTCATGTCTTAACTGAGATTTATTGAAGCAATGAGGTGATGCAAAGGGATGTAGTCAGCAGGAGGTACCATCCCTTCCACTGGTGCCCCCTATATTTTGGGTCTGTGTCTCAAGTGTCTATTGAGCTGGAGGATGGCAGAGTGGTGCAGCGCACATGGGGAATGGATGGCTCTCTTGGGAATGGAAAAGAGGCTATCCGTCTAAGAACTACTCTGTCCTTGTGCTGTATCTGATCTGGGGCAGGCGGAGTGTATTAGAACGGAGTAACAGCCCCTCACTGCACGGCCAGCATGTTGCTCTCTTTTTTTTTGATATTGCTCTCTAGAGGGGGACTTTGTGGGAGCCTCTGTTTACATGAAACCCCTCAGGCAAGGTTCATGAGACCCCAAATACACCCTGTCCATTATGCCATGGTCATCATGCTGTCTAGAAATGTGCTAGTAAAAACTACACTGCAAAATATAATTTCTAAGAAAAAAAAAAAAGCCTTGTTTCATAAAAAATTGCAAGACTATTTTAGTCTATTTGAAAATTATCAAAATTCTAGTATGATGTTTTTTTCTTACCACATTGTCAAAGCTATTTGGCTTAAAATAAACCAATTTTGACTCGATTTATAGAATTGGGCTTATTTCTAGAGGGGTTGTTTTGGCAGTGTAGGGATGGGAGGCTGTGAGACACCAGTGAAAAGCCCAGCCTTGAAGTATCAAAACTCATCAACTGGACTTTATAATTTCAATCCTTCAATTGATCATTTCAGTGGCAAAAAGTGTGACAGAAAGGAGAAAGAAAAGAAAAAAATAAATTAGAGTGCAAAAATGGTGGGTTTTGTTCCCTTTAGCTTCAGCCTCCTACCATGTTTCATTGTGCAGATTGTCAAAGTGAAAGAAAATGTTGTCTCGACTGCCATCGAGTCTTAGCTCTTGATACCCTGCGGGGAAGTCTGATTCAGGCATTGATCCAGTCTCATAACAATAGAGGTGAAATCCCTTTGCAGGTGAAATAGACGTCCCGTCTCTGCTGTGCTCGAACACAATCAAGTGCAAACCTTGTTTTGCACAATATCACTGCCCTTCCTTCTCCTTTTCTTTTTCAAAAGGGCACGGTGCATCAAAAAGGCAACATCTCTGTTTTGCCACCTGTGAGTGTGTTGTAGCCTACATCCATTTCATTTCCCAGTACCATTATGAGATTCAGACCCAGCCAATTCCATTTGCTATCGATTTGACTCCATTTATTTTTTGCCTGGTTACAGTCCTCCCACACAGTGAACCATCTCCTGATAAATCACTACAGCATTTTACATGTGGAGGACCACGGGAACCTTTGTGAGAATAATTTATCTTAGGCTTGAATGCAGGTGTCAGGAGGAAATTATTCACACCAATAACAAGCAAATCCAAAACGGGGAAGGTAAATTAACAAACATATGAAGTAGGTGAGTTTCAGAACAATCTTAGAAATGCATCAGCTTGCTGTCTTTCTTAATCACTTTTTTTTTTTTTTTAACCAAACTTGATTTGATGTAGAGCACTAATATGTAAGTAAACATTATTGAATATTTCTATGAATACACAAGCAGTTAATTAAATATGTCTTTCTCTTGGGACTTGAACGATAATAATACGTAGCAGCAAAACTCTAAACATGCTCTCATAAAACTGTCAGCAGGCCTTTGGACGTCACATAACAAAAAGCGGATGTGACCCACTCAAGTTATCAAGAGTAATCTTGAAGTCATTCAAGTGATTTTCAGTGAGGGTCGTGTTTATGCCTCTGCACATGCTGTATGGGCCGCTGAAGAGCCTCTATAGTCTTTGTGCCTTTAAAAGAGCCAATAATGGTTCTAAACACTCAACAAAATTCCTGATGTCACTTCATAGTAATGCTATGTGATAAGCAAGGGTGCAATTTTCTCTGGAAACACTCATGCTTGCATGCTGCAGGCACAACGTGGATTTGCTTTCAGACTGAAGCTTGCCTCGTCTTCTCCAAGTTGGCTGCCGCTTCTTGTCTGATTTGTTAACAGCATATTTTAACTTACTTCAGAGTGCATTTATTGTTCATTGAGTTTATTTACAATGGACTATTTGTTTTCCTTGTAAAATCCTAGATTAAGTGTGAAAACACGAGCCTAATGTTTACCCACCACTCCACAACAAATACTAGCAGACCACTATGGCTGCATTCTGTCTTTCTACACAATCCCAGCAAAAACTGCAGTGGTGACATCTTCATGAGATGTCATATAAATTAGATTTTCAACTTTCCTCTTGCATACTGATGGATATTTTAAAGATCAAGGGATGTGATGTGGTCACAAAGCAGCCAGCTTTCCAACAAAGTTCTGAATTATTTTGCTGCAGCCCAGAGGAAAATGACAAGGCTTCCCTAATGATTCTTCTGGGGTGCATTTTCATAACATTTTTCATCATTTTTCATCCCCCTCATTTCAAACTGTGAGTCTAAATAAGGCTGTCAGAGCATCGTATAAGAATGTGTCTGACAATGATTAATGGCATCAATATCAAATGTTAAATTTAACTATATGTGAAAAGACTATCTGCCGCCTACATCAATCACACAGGGCTTTTTTGTAAGTGAACTGTACTTCTCTTTATTCTCCTGTACATTATATAATCTTTCATGGTTTGTGCATGACTTATGTGTGTCCCCTGGAGGCGTCTCTGGTTATGATATCACCTGTAGAGTGTTACAGGAGGGTTGGCCTTCGCGGAGCAGTGGAATTTCACCAGGTTGCCCTCCAGAACAGGCTGCGGCTCCACAGAGAGATTCACAAGTGGGAGATCTATAAAAACATCAAAACACAAATACAACCAATATTACAACTGGCATCCTTTTCAAGCACGGTGCAGTAAACATCAAGCCCTAGAAAGACACCGCTGCTGAATTTCTTAGTGCCTAAATCGTAGAAAAATGTATTACATTTTCTGCAGAGGAAACAAAGTGGACAATGTAAAGTCTGGGGAACAAGGTACATACAAAAAACATGCACAATTACAAAATGCCCTATATCTGCATATTTGTACCAATGCAGAACAGTCTGTGGCACCATGCGGTCTACGACTATTGAAGGAGACAGTTTTTATTCAGCAGTGTTTGTTTGGCTGTTTCAAATCACAGCCAAATTAAACATTTCCAACATTAAACTATCTTCTTTGGGGATGCCAAAGCGTAAAATCCTGTTATTCAGTCAGCCGTTTTGACTCGAGGGATATTGCGACATCACAGATCCAGATCAAAGTAGAAACATCCAGCTTTGCCATCTTTTTCACCACCTTGATTTAAACAATGCTACATGTGCATGTGCAATGTACATGTGCAATACTTTAGATGTGAGTAGTGGAAATATGTGAGACAGATTTCCAAAGCGACACGCTGCAAATAAGAACCGTGGACTCACAGAACCATCCTTCAGAGGAACGGCGTTGGTGACTCCACACCCTGAATTCAGGGACTATAAACAGAGCTTGTGAGGGGCTGAAACAATACTGTATCTGTACTATGATATACTTCATCACTAATGTGTGATAGTTTGACCAAGGAGAGGCACAGGCATTTCATAAAGACCACAGGAACTCATATCAACTTTTGAAAACAAAGAAAAAAGAAAGAATATAATGTCTCCTTTAAGATGTGTCCAGGACCACACACACACACGAGTGTCATCACGACGCAAATACTGCATTGTTCTTTGCTGTATAACAGTGATGTATCGTGACATAAGCTGTATATCCATAAAGACAAATTAAGTTATGTTATTTCTTAGTTTCGTAACCTCGGTTGTGACTGTTGACTACTGTTATTATAAAACATTCTCTCATGATATTGTGCTATTTTATTTTAAGCACCATGCAAACTATCTTGCAGTTGAATACGAGCCTCTTGAAACCCATACTATTACTCTTATAATCCTAACGTAGACTTTGGCAGAGACGCAGAGGCAGAGACTTAACGCAAAGGCAAATGTATCTTAGTTTGAGGCGGGATTATCTTCAAAATAATAGACAATTGTTCCACAATAATTCAATGTCTTTTTTTTTTTTTTTATATCCCTGCTGCCCACCATGGTCCTATGTTGCAGAATAACACTGCAGTATTCTTCACAGGTGTGGGGAAAAATATTCTAATTTCACTCCCATAGATTTCTTTATAAATGCTTTAAGGAGCAAATCAAAGGAAAACCAAAGCCGACACTGAGATTCACTAAATGAGAACGCTCCCAAGTGCGATCCAAAGCAATTAAAAGAACGTCAGTGATACAGTTCAACTAAAACATTTCTTACAATTACAATATTCAGCTTATGCAAATACAGTAAACAACTTAATTTATCCTAATTGACAAAGGTGTTTTGTTTTTTTTTTATTGAAGATATGCATTCATTTCCATATCAATCCTACCCCGTGTGAAACAAACAGCTATTTACCGCATGGACTCAGAGGATGAATTTCAAGCAGGTAAAGCTATTTGTTAGGCTTTCTGAAATAAAGCTTAGTGTATTTTGTTCACAGCCTCACAAGCAGCAAGAGGAAATTCTAATTACTAGTGGTGAAAGAGTAGCTTTATTCTTTTAATCGAAAATACAGGAATCATTTTTTTTAAATGTATTAGAGAACAATGTATTATTTGTTCATACTATAAGTTAGATGTTAAAAAATCGCCTCTAATACCTTGTGTTTTTTTTTTTTTTTTTTCTAGCATACTTGTGTGAAGCACCATGGAGTGTAAACTAGTCATCAAGGGAAAGTGGCTTCGACTTTGAAGCTTGTCATTTGCTTCAAAGGTCTATCTGTGCTGTGCTCAGTTCTACTAACATACCAACCGGGAACCGTGTTTGGATGCTGATAAAGAGCACTGCAATGAACACAGAGATCCACGGGGAATTAAGGATGGACACAAATGCAACAGTAACGTAGCCAAACAACTGTGTGTAGTTACAGAGAATGAATCTATGAGCACGTGTGTGCGCGCCTGTGTGCTTGAGCCTCCGTTGTAGGAAAGCTGCCTATAACCCTGTGGGTGTGCAGATGCTCTAGGCTGGCTCAGCTGCCAGAAAACCCCAGAGAGGAGGTGGTCCAGGTGCCACATTCCTCACTACTCACACACCGTATTTCCCATGAGAAGTCAAATTTCCCTCCAGGACAACTCCCCCCCCCCCCCCCCCCCCCCCCTGCCATACACACATACCAAGCACTATACCACCTTGAAATTCACGAGCTCCACCAGTGCCTGGTCTCCCCAAGGCAGTTAAGAAAACAACAACATTGTGGTCCCTGAAAGACTGAGGGCCACAACCACTGAGTCTCCCCAGGTACGGAGTGGCTGAGCAGTCGTTTGTGACTGCTCATACAAATACACATGCATGTGTATTTGCATGTGGAGCCATGTGTGCTCATGAAATGGAGCATGGGTGTGCCTCCGAGTAAAAGGGAAAATCATCCATGCCGAGAGCGGCAGTGTTTGCTGGTCGGCGGTAGTCTTGAGCATTATGAGCGGTTAACTGCGTGAACGGGAATGTGGTCTGAAGAAACCTAAGGGGCAAAACGACAGGTGTGGAAGTGGTGGAGGCAGCAATATGAACTCTGCAAGTGCACAGAGAGGCTGACATAAAAAGAAAAAGAGAAGATCTGAAGGCAGCATCTGTGTGGAGCAGAAGCGTATTCAAAACCATTTCATTGGAGCTATTCTTACATAGGACTTTTTAATTGTGGCAAGTTTTTTTACTGGTGCGAAGAAACTTCTAATGACACAAATGTTTGCCCCTGTCAGACCAACCACGAAATCAATGTTCTTTTGAAATGACGGAAGGGGCCTTCCCTGAGAAACTCTCATTGGTCGCTCTGGACTGGAGGTGAGGTCATGAGGAGTTCAATTTGTTGATGGCTCATTCTCCCCAAGCCCCATTAAAAACAACTGTGGGGGCCCAGCCGTCAAAAAGCCTGGCAGCAATGCTCCTGTGTATGAAATAAGGATGCTGACCATCACTGAACTTTGACCCTCACGTTATCATGGATGTCTGCTTAATAAAGAAATCCACATTTCACTTTGATGTATAAATCTCAGAGCTGCTGCGAGGGCATTTGAGACATCAATTGATTGCACATCAATATGCAAGACTGTAAATGTCTGACATTCTGTAAGAGAGTTGTGGTGAAGGAGGAAGGGAGGGGGGCGGGGGCAATGGGTAGATGGAGGAAAAGTGGGAATAGTAAGATTGATCGGAGCATCAGTAAAAACAACAGGATGAATTGGGGAGGGTGGTGTTTTAGTTGGCCGACAGCTTTTGATCGGCTTGTTCAAAGTGGAGACCAGATGGTGCTTTTGGAACAATCATCCAACTTCTCTGTTTCCTGAAGATAGTGCCAGCACAAATTGTTTTCCCCCCTTTTTTTAAAGCTCAATTTCCAATCTCTCTGGGTCATCGTAGACAGCTGTTCTCCAGCAGGACCAGCCTCAAACTCCAGGCGCATCAGATGCCTCAGAAGGATGCAAAAGCTGTTTGTGGACCATCGCTTGTGGATTACAGCCTCAGCAATATGGGCTCTCTGTCATATGGCTGGCTGAGTGGGATATTCAGAGAAAGAACAGCCTGACGGACAACCTGAGGTCTAACATATTGATATTAATATATTCACTTGAGTAAAGTCAGACTTTACTCAGTTTAATGAAGGCAGATGTTGCATTCCTAGCACATTTGCAAGTGCTGAACTGTTTTCAATGTGCACAAAGTTTTTCTTTGAGATTCAGGAGTCTCTTTTTGCCCTTTACTGTTACACTTATTTCCATTCCCTCTCAGTTTCTGTCTTAGATGAATTTGCCATTATCTGCTTCATTTGGCAAGGAGCGCATGTAGCTGCACACGGTACTCAAAAAACGAATCCTCTCCAACCGCACACGTGTGTGTTCTTTATTAATTAGTTCTAACAAATGACACCCCCCCCCCCCCCACATGGTTCAGCTTGTTTGCAATGCAAACATGCAGAGAACTCTGACTTTTACCCACCCCAAGTGCATTCATTTCCCTCTACACATTTCAAAGTGTTTTCTATGTGGGGCAAAGCTCTGCAGATATGCAACTGCACGAAAAGATATTTAAGGAATATTTCAAATCATGTAACGAGCAGAAATTAACAAGAAAAGAAACAGTGGCATTTGAGAAAGAAAATTTCCAGCAGTGGTGGAATGTGATTTAATAATTTTGGGCGAAAAAAGGTGTAATGCAAGTTAAGACATGCTGCTGAAGAAAACAGCATTGGGAGGCAGCCACCCATCTGCTATCAAATAATTACAGCCAGTTAATGGAATGGTTTGCTCAAGTAAAGTCAGCAGTCTATCCAGGGTTCTGAATTACCTCCATTGGCTCTAAATTCCTCTCTTTTCAGCAACATCACCAGCACATACTGTATTTAGATGCTAATTTGACTGAACCTTGGTCTAATAACGCTGGGTGAAGTTCGGCGGGAGTGAAAATGCTGAGGCAAATGCAAACCCTGGGCATTAAAGTAATGACAGAGGAAAACGCTTTTGTTAAATGCACTTGGTTTTAGACTTGTTTAAAGTGTAGAGCAATGTGCCGAGTCGTGCTCAGATTGCTCTCATTTAGACTGCTATTAGGAGGAAGCAAATTGCGGAAGGACACCTAAGTACAGAGGTCAGCAGAAGATGAAATGTTGAGAAAAGCAGATGGATTGAGATGATTTTAATAACTTTTTTTCACATGCACATAATCTCACTGATTTGGTCGATGGCTCTAGACAGGATGATGAATGACACTTTTAATTAATTAACTAATAATTGGACTGACCCAAAGTCAGATGTGCAATAAGTAACACCAGACATTTTGTTTCAGAGTCTAAGTGCTCAGAGGACATTATCCACACTCGCTGGGAAATTTGCTTATTTGCCATCTCACTGAGAGTGAGATGAGAGCATCGATATCAATTACATCTCTGTACGCTCAATACAGATCCAAATCAACAAGCATCAGAGAAATGTTTTCAAGGGGTATTAACCCTTTACTTTTTTTGCTTCTGACTAGAAGATGAAGCGAAAATGGAAGCAAAGATGAAGCTTTCTGCCTGCGATTCTTTCACATGAAGTTATGCTTCCAATTCATCTTTAAGATTAGTTTTCTTTGGAGTGAAATTTCACTTGATTCAAGTGGGGTTGTGCTCTGTACATTAGATCAAAAGTACAATCATAGTTCAAAGTGACAGATGTCTGGAGGGACAGAAGTGGTTGTCATGTGCAGTCCTTTTTAGATTACCAGCATCTGTCCGCCAGAGACGGACAATAATCCCTTCGTCCTTGTTGGAGGATTGAGGGACTTTGCAGGACTCCTTATAAAACACAACTGAGCACAACATGAAAACCAATACACATTTGGAACATAATACAATACAACTGTCAACAAGTTTGTATCCCACTCTTTTTTTTTGTTTGTTTTTTTGTTTGTTTGTTTAATAATTTTTACTGAAATAAATCTTTTACTAATGATGAATGCAAAATATAAAAAATATGCTAATTCTTAGAGAATTATTTTAAACAAGATCTAAAAGACAGCAGCGTGTAACTTAAATATATATATATATATATATATATATATATATATATATATATATATATATATATATATATATATATATATTATGGAATATTGCAGCTTTCTAGCTTTTTTTATTTGTATAATTAGAGTTTCATCAACAGTCCAAAGCTTGAATTTCAATGAGAACATGTCCATTATGATGACTTTATTACTACAACAATGATGTAAAGCTCTGGTTTGCCAGGAAAGTACAATCTGAAGAGATTTCTATTTCTGTGTGGTGGAAGCAACTAGAATATTTGGCAGCATTTGAACACACTTCACATTAGTGATTTCCTGGTGACTGGCGGAGGCATTTAACACTGCCAACAATTATGAACCCGCTTTGTTGGATGTATACATCCGACTGATTCTGGATGTAAAAAGAGAGAGAACACCCGAGAAGCACTGTAAAGAGGAACTTGTCAAGTGTTTCATTTATTTCACAAGCTGACAGGAAGCTCCTGAAGGAACCATTGCCTTGATAAGTAGTCTGATGGCTTTCAGCTTTTCTCAGAAAGGCTCAGTGAGAGAAGAGTGAAGGGGTGTAAAGTAAGAGGTTCGGTCTTTATGTCAATGCTCCAAACATGTAACAATTTGTCCTTCTGTCAGGTCTATTCTCATTGCTACCAAAGTTGTTGTCTCTGAATCTGAATATATATATATATATATATATATATATATATATATATATATATATATAACATAATTTTTTTTTTCTGTCAGTGCTAGAGGTAGCTATTGCTGGTTTATTTCAACAACATATGAAAACTAAAGTTTTCAGCTATAAAAGTTAGAGAAGAAAAGTGTTAAATGCCTAATAGTTACCAAGCCCAGCAAAAAGCTTGGGCAGAAGAAGAAGAATCCAAACTTGAGCAGACATTTGAATGTGCAAGTGTTAACAAGGAGGAGGACAAAAGCAGTTACTTTTAGTGGGGAGGGTGCAGTTTTGAATGAGAGTAGCACAATATCTCATTGAGACAACATTCACTAATGCCCTGGAATCAGAAAAGTAGGAGCTTGTTAAAAGATAGCAGTATACCCCCATGAACATGGAAAAAAAAATCAATTTTCATAGAACAGCTGTGAAGCGCAATGGAAGCTGGACAAGGAGCACGTTAACTATAACGATAAACGATAAACTAACAAGGAGGCGAGGCGACAAAAAGGACAATAGACTATGTAGACAAATTCAGGGACAGTTACTCAAAGGCGAATGTGACAAAGATGTTGACAGTCAGGAAGGAAAGGACCAGACGAGCAAAGCCAACAAGAAACCTCACAGAGGGGCCAATGAGATCTTTGGCTGATGTGAGATTTGAATCATGTCATCATCTACGATTGTTTTCTGCTTGCATCCTGCGCAGGTGTTCACCCATTTCAAAGGATAAGTATATTAATTCATAAATACATAGGTGTCCTCATTCAGAATTTCTTCCCATAACACATGATGACAAAAAGTCAAATTAGGGACATTTTTTTCTTTCTTCCTGAATGTGTCAAAGTTAAAATGCTGCAAAATTTCTGAACAGCTGAAAACTGTTCACTCCTCTGCAATAGTCAGTAGTATTAAATTCTCTTCTTTGCATAGCTGTTTCTAACAATAACCGTCATTTCACAGTATAATTATGGACTATCCTCCAATCATACCTGTGACAAATAATTGTGACAATCTGTCACAAAAGCCAATGGTTAAAACAACCTGTTAACGTCAACAGTGTAAATACAGCTCTATTAGTGTCATTGTGGGTGTTCTTAGTTGATGGTGTTGAAACTTTGCAAGCTACTTGGGGACAATGCCCTGGTAATTAACTTGGAAATAATTGAATTATCCACATCATCTGATATGGTGCCACTGGGGCTTCAGGTCTTTTATGGACTAAATGGAGGATCCGGCACCTGGATTAGATCATAGCTTTTGTGTGGAGCCTTTTTCACCAGATGACAGTTTTAGTTATTTCTGGATATCTACCCTGAAGGTACTTAGATCTTACACATTATCACAAATGTGATTTTGCTGGTCCAGTAAGGTATCAAAAGTGTGCACAGAAATAATTGCATAGTCACAGCTCTAAACAGCTAAAATAAAAGATTAGTAATGCTGCTAAAATCTGTAAACGCCTAAACAACAAAACAGACTCCTGCACTAAGACACAGACACTGTACATGTCTAAGCGTGGTGTGCACCTGCTCTCCAGCTTGAATTTATCTCCCTGTGTTTCAGCTGCTGTTGTTGATCCCCTGACCTTGTAATCAATTAAAGCTGGGTTGAAATTAAGCAAATTGACAACCGACACAAATGAATCGAGGTTAAATTGCAGCATGAGCAAACTTAATTTGAGAATTGCATCCCTGCACAAACTCTGAAAGGACTGCTGAACTGTGCTGAATAGTACCTGTCAAATCTACGGCGGAGAGGGTGGGGGACCGAGGAGAAGGGAGACAAGAATCTTAGCCTTGTGGGAGACAGTTTCGACAATTAGTCTCTGCTGTCGCTCGGTTTGATCTCACACTGTGAAAAATGTTTTCAGGAGCTGTAATTGTGTAAAAATGACATTTTGGGATGCTAATTAGAAAGCTTCTCCACTCATTTTTCAGGGTTAAATCACACAACCAGAAGTGAGGATGATGCTATGATGGTGAGCATTTATCACAGAGACATCATTATACATGGTGACAAATCACTTTACATGTGGGCAGACTTCCCTCTCTGACTGCATGGCAGAAAAAAAAAAAAAAAAAAATCGAAGAGGACAAACTGCAAAGGTTGCAAACATAACAACGGTTAATCACTTTTACTCCCGCGCCTGAGTTGGCCTGATTGTGCTGAGCCCGCCCATGCCATGCTTACCTCTTGCAGTGTGCATAATGAAAAGCATGGAGCCGTCAGTCATAATGGTTCTCTAAATAGCATTTTCTGCTTTATTAGTCATACTTAATGGTGTTGAAGGGGTTGTGAGTGATGCAAAATCCCATTGTTCAAAGACTCTCCCTTGCTGTGAGCGGTTCTTGATCGAAAAAAGATTCGCTGACAGTTGAGGCTGAATGTGTTTTACACGCTGGGCTTGCTTTGCCTGTTTTGGAGAGGAATTGTGGATGTTCTCATCAAAAAGATCGATGACACAAGTGAGGAAATAAAAGAGGTGGAGAGTTTGCATTGTGCCACAGCAAGCAGGTAGCTGGACCAAAAAAAAAAAGGGAATCTCCATTCTTTGTAGGTGGACAGATCTCTTGATATTTCATCAGCTAACAAAAACAGTGATGCATCACCAAATTCATCTCTTTAGATGGTATGAAAGGACAGAGGAACCTGATATTTATAAATACCCATGAGAGCCTGGTATAAATCCTTGAAAACTGTTTTTCCTAGTTTTCTGCATATAAATTACTGGTTAATACAAAATTTGGCAGCATCTGAAAGTCACATGTATATGCATTTGATCTTGTAGCAGAGGTTTTTTTAGTTGTTGTTTTCTTTTTTGTCTTTTTGTAAAAAAAATATATATAAATAAGTAAAATCCTTGACATTTTTTAGTGGTAGACATATAGTTCTGACAGTGTTTTCACTCTATGTATGAAAAAAAAAAATCCTCAAACACATGGGTTAATGATGCTGGTCATATGTAGACTGCATGAAAATACATCACCTAAAAAAAAGTATCTAGAAAACAAAAAGTTAGATGGGAAACAAAAGAAGCAATCGTGTGCTTACGTTGAATGTCAATCGTGACACTGGTCTCCTTGCCGTTGGGCACTGCCTTGTTGGAGGCCTTGCAGGTGATCTGCTGGCCCGTCTCGATGTTGGAAGGTGATAGGTACAGCACGCTCACGGTGCTTTCTCTCCTGTCATCCCGGAGCAACGTCTGCAAAGAGAGAGCAAATGCTAAATAAAGTGAAAAACACTTGTGTGGATAAAGTTGTCAGACCTCAAAAAAGATGCAATTTCTTTGTTCAACAGACTCTTGACACAACTACAAGCTTTTTGATATTGCAGAATAAATTCCAAAAGTCAGGAACGCCTCAGTGTCAAAGGGTTACTGAAGCGAATCTTCAAATGGGCTAAATAAAGGTGAGATTATATATTGTTTAAATCATGGCAAAGTTGTAAAATTGAAAAAAACACACACACACACACACACACACACACATATATATATATATATATATATATATATATATATATATATATATATATATATATATATATATATATATAAAGTTATACTTTTTTTTTTTTATTTTGCGCTTTGCTCTGGAGAGCTGCGCTCGACTTGTCATACTCCACAAAGGAAATCAATCTTCTTTTCACTGTTCATCCTCTGAGCCCTACATTGTGGAAGCCGTCTGGAATCGGTTGGTAGCGCTCAGTAGCTCTCACTCTCCCTCAGACGCTCAGAGGAGGCTAAGGGAGTCTATGTTAAACAGTGCAGGACAGAACAAAGGCATTGACTGGAACAAATTGTGTGGGCACCAGGGCGCAGTGTGGTCAACCACAAAGTCAAGATGCATTTCCTTGCCATCCCTTTAAAGCAGGCTCACTGTTGTTCTGCTTTTTTTTTTCTTTTTTCTTCTTTCTTAAGAAAACATTTCTAGAATAGAAACAGAGCAACTATTTTCACTAGTAGGCACTCAAAGAAAACTTGCTTTGCTGCACTGCTGCCTTTGGATTAATATATTGATTTCTATACACAGTACAACATGAAGACACTGATGTTTCAAATCACCATCCAGCCAGTGTTTTATCCTGAACACTGTTAACTCCCTCACTGTTACCTTGCAGTGTGCTCAAAAGGCTTGATTATAAAACCAAACGTTTGCAGTGGCACCGACTGTATGTCGTTACTAAAGCTTTTTTTGCATTACCTATATCAAAGGGGCATAATATGAGGAAAAATAAGGTTTTGAGAATATATTAAAGAACTTGAAGAGCACCCCTGAAGACCATAACATAACAACTCTGCCAATTTGCTTGGGTTGCCAAAGTCTCAAAATGTCTCACTCCTCTTGAGTTTTATTGTGACATCACAGATCCAATTAGGAGTACTCATCCAACCTCTCCATGTTTATTTATACCCAACTTTACATGCTGCTGCATTTGCTGTACCTCTTAAGTGGATGGCACAAATTTGTAAGAGAGGAGTAAAATACCCCATGAAAGAGGGCTATGGATTGGAGTAAATAGACCGAGTCTGCCTCCTAAAACCAGGTGCTATATAAAGAGCTGTAAAAATAAACTTTATGGTTTGGTATTTTGACCAAAACACACAGACGTTTCATTATTACCCCAAGATTTTGTGTCAGCTTTTGAAAAGTGCATAATATGTCTTCTTTATGTGTTCAAGCTACTAAGCCAAGTTATAGACATATCAATTCATTTTACAATTTTAAATGCAAGAGTCTCGATGTAATTGAAACAATGACCTATATGCTGTCCTCCAGCTCAAGCGTACCTTGTTCTGAATGGTGTAAGTAAAATATCCCCGAAATTATAAACTCAAATGGCAAGACAATGCATAATAAATCTTTTCACATAATATTCCCGGCACATCAAACTATCTCTTAAGGAAAATAACAGGAAATAAAATTGTAATACGGAAACAAAAATAAACAGGATTTTCATTGTATTAATGATTACTTCGTAGTAAAAGAGTATTATAGATCCCCAACTGTCTGTAGCACATTTCTATCTGAAAAAGCACGTGATAAAATTCATACGTGCATGAGTCACTTCTAAAGCAGAACACATTAGCTGTCAGATGGAGGGGTATGTCAGTGTAATATCCTTTGTTTCCTTCGTCGCTCTGAACCTGTCTGCAGTCATTAATCTTACAAAGGAGGTTAGCTGGCTGCAGCACAGAATACAACACGATTCCACATTATAAATTGATACGATTTTGGTATTACAGCCCTGAAGGCCACGTGAAGAATAGTGAAAACAAAAATGAACAAGATTGAAACCGAACATCTGCTTTTTTCTGCTAAATTTAAATCTGTATTCAAATCTGATCTCCAGCAAGTAAAATAAACAGAGACACAGAAAGCAACAAAACACCATTTAGCTTATCTGTGTGATTAATGTGTTTACAAGCATTAGATCAAATTTTGCAACCTAAGTATCCTGTTGAAATCCAGTTTGATATTTCCACTTTAGTCTGTTTATGATAGTGCTATGGAAGGAATTTACTAGAGCCACAAAAATCCCTCAATCATCTAACTTAGGGAATCTTGACATGAAATTGTAGCTGCCAGTTTAAACCCTAACCTAACAGGAAGGCAACATGTCAGTTTAAGTAGCTCAAATGAGTTACTTTTCCATGTTAAAGTATCAGTTTCAATTTCATTTTTAAGGAGTATTTGATCACTTTTAGGATGTGGGCTCCAGCTCTAGTGCTGTCCTGTTGCTACTGCTGCCAAACTCCATCCAGCTTGACTTTGGACTCCCATCTAGACATCTCTTGCCACAACTGCACATCACTTAACTGCACTATGTCACTGCACTATGTAACACCGTCAATAAAAATAGAGGAAATGAGAGCGTGATCAACCAAGAGACCAGGAAAGGAAACAAAAGCCAATTGTGGAATGTGGAAAAACCGCTTGACCGACACATCTTGAGGAGCTGCTTAGCTAAAAATTGCAAAAAAATAAATAAATAAATGAAACACATACACACATAAACTCCTCCCTTACCCAGCCCCCTATTTCCCCTTCATAGGGTGAGTGGCTGTTCATCTCGAGTCCTCTACCAGAGGCCTGGAGGCTTGAGGGTCCTGTGCAGTATCTACCATCTACCATTTTGTCTGTGTCTGGTGGTCCCACGGGATCTTAGCTCTCTCATTTACCACCACCTTGGGGGGTGTTTCTTATTGCGACCTAGAGGTCTCCACTCCACATTCTGCATGTATGTTTCTTTACAGTATACCAGCTACTTGGTTATGGCGCTCCACGTACTCTTTTCCTGCCAGTGTCTTCCACCCTGCTGTTAGGTGCTGGACTGTTTCTTTGCACAGCCTGCATCTGGGATCTTCCCTGGTGTGGTAGATCGGGAGCGCTATTGCTCTGGTGTTCAAGGCTTGCTCATGTGCTGCCATGATTAGCGCCTCTGTGCTGTTCTGCAGTCCAGCCCTGTCTAACCATGGGTAGCTCTTGTTCATATCTGACACTTCAGCTATCTGTCAGTGCTACATCCCAACGCAGGGGTTTTTTCCTCCCATGATGGTTCCTCCAACTCCTTCTTTTCTAGTTTTCATTGCCTGTGACATTCACTAAAGGCATGTTTCCACTAACAGGAGTTGAGGGTAAACTTGCCAGACAGGAACCTCTAACAAGGCAGACCATCTTCTCATATTCTCAACTGTAAAATCACACAATAACCTTTGACTGAAAAAAAATAGCACAGCCGACCATGAGGTAGTGGTAATGCACTTTTTTTTCTGTTCACAAACAGCCAGCAGCATACAAGGAGACACAAAAGTAGAATGCATCAAAAGAATAAAGAGAAGAAGAATGCGATAAAAAAGTTAAATAAAAAACTACCAACAGAACCTGAACCGACTTGTTGGTCAATCTATCATTTTTGCTTGTAATCTCTAACTTCATTAAATGTAGTCGTAGAAAAGTGTCTCTGGTCCAAATGCTTAAATGAGTTGTCGTCACATTTGTCATCACACACTCGCGATAAAAATCAACCTGGAACTCCCGTTAGTGGAAACGTGCCTTAAGTACATCATCTCTTGGGGCCATTTTCATGATGTAATTGTGGAGCTTGGATGTTTTTTCTTGGATAATGGCCCTAATGCTCACTAGTCCTCAGCCTTCCTCTTTACACTTAGCCTCTGGATACTGGATTTTGGGTGGAACCCTCATGGTGAGTGGCTTCTGTGGTTTTAACATCTGCAATCTGAATTTCCTCCTTTGGCCAGCTTATTATCCCTGCAGGGTATGTGATCACTGGCAAGCCATAGCTGTTAAATGCCTGGATCTTGTTCTTGATGTTGAGCTGACTTCTCTGGAATTGCCTTACTCGTTGCATATACTTGACCGTTGCAACTTTCCTTGTGACCTCTTCATGGTTGCCATTTGCCTGTGGTACTCCAAGGTACTTGTAGTTCTCTTCAGCATCTGGAAATCTGCTATCTAGGAGTGCAATGCCCTCTTTAGGAACTATCTTACCTCTCTTTGTCACCATTTGGCCGCATTTCTCCAGTCCAAATGACATTCCGATGTCCCTGGTGTAGATCCTGGTGGTGTGGATCCATGAGTCAATGTCTCACTTGCTCTTAGCTTGCAGCTTGATGTCATCCATCTAGAGGAGGTGACTGATGGTGGCTCCATTTCTAAGTCAGTATCCATAGTTGGTCTTGTTGAGTAACTGGCTACGGGGGTTCAGGCCTCTGCAGAACAGTTTCATTTGATGGTCTCAAGGGTGGTCTGCCACAGCCTCATTGAACTTGCTATATATATATATATATATATATATATATATATATATATATATATATATATATATATATAAATAAATAAACTATATGTATAAACTGACAACTGATGTGAATTTCAACAGAGATGTTGAATATCTATGCAGGAAAATGTATTCAGGAATAGTTAGATGGGTTCACAGATATGTGGTTGTTCTATATTAACTGTAAGACGATTCATGACAACATGTAGATTGCACCCCATTAACATCCACCACTGCACAGACACCACTAATTAAAACATGAATATAGGAGTGTAAAACAAACCTTGACCTAGACTTTTTGTGCTCAAAAAAGTGTCAATCAAATTAATGAGGAGCCACAGTTTTATTATCACTTGAAAGCAATAAACAGCTTTAATAGCAAAAGAAAAATAACTGTTCAAACACAGGAAAAAAATATTAAAAATAAAAATACATATAGATATATTGCAAACGAAATTTAGAAGTTTCTTAATGAAGTTTCTGGATGCAAATTGCTCAGAACTCAACAGGTACCATACGAGCTGAGGGAAGAAAGGGTTAAAGCTGAGAAGGAGAAGTAGGATGTTGTTTTTTACAGCTGTAGTGGCTTCAAATTAAAAAAAAAAAAAATCTAAAATCCAAAAACAACTGAACCACATATTTGCTTTTGTTTTTTCTGAAAAACCTGACTTAGGCAGTTATTTGCAGAGAGTGACAACATGTAGCTGTAGCCGACACACATACATATGTAATTGACAAGAGATTAAAAAGAAATATACTGAATGTTTCTGTACATTTCCACATTTTGATTAGTTCTGCTTATCTTTTCATAGCTAAAATTGCATTTGGTCTGGAACACAAAATGTGTTTGAAATGTTTGCCCACAAAGCCTTCCTTCATATTCAAGCTTTGACCCCATTCGTTTCGCAATAGAAAGCTGCATACCGTACTGTCCTCTGTATTCATTCAATCTTCCAAATAATAAGCAAAAAACATTGTTTTGAAATAACAAATAAGATGGCCCAAGGCAAATGGCTGGCATGCAGAGGAGCACCTTTCTGTGATGTCTTTCTTTTGCTGCTTCTCAAAGAAACCATTTTAAAAGATGTTGAAACCAATTAGTGGAACGATTTATATCTCACTTTTAATTAAAATGGTGACTAAATGAGGTTAATGGGCTTGCTAAAAACTTTCGAGATCTTGTGGGAGTGGAACAACAGATCATAAAATGGCTTGTACGTAGTGTTGAAAGTAAAGAGCTTTTTGACTTAAAACACATCACCTGTCTCTGAAATAAAATGCTTGGTCGAACCCTTCGTGATTAAAGTGCTGGATAAACTCTGTAATGGCAGGAAATCACAGACAGCTGCATGACAAAGACTTAAAGTGAGCGGCATCCTTGAGTACGTGCAGGAGAGGAAGACTGAGACACAGCGAAGAAACAAGGGAAAAAAGTGCTCTTTTCTGTGTTAAAATTAACTTCAATCATTTAAAAAAACAAAAACAAACAGAAATAGAAATAAAAAGAAAAAAGAAAACTTTAGCAATTCCACCTGGCATTAAACAATTGCCCAACATTTTTTTTTTTTTTTTTACTGTGATGCTGGGAAAATGTACAATGAAAAACAAAACAAACACTTATCCTGTTCTCACCAGCAAGAGCAGCGCATACAATTTTTATTACTTTTGGCTTTTATTTTCCTAATTCCTTTAACACTGGAGCAGCTTTATAGTCTCCTGCTCACCTCTCAGGTTGTCATTAAAGCATGAAGCAGAACAACAACAAACACTTTCTAGTTAGACACCGTAATACAGTTGTAAATAATTTGTTGCTTCATTCCACTCCAGAAATGCCATAATACAAATGCACCCATCTATGAGGCAGAGCTCACACCTGGAGTATAAATATTACCAACAATCCTTTGTAGTTTGTGAGTGAGCAGGTCAACTTCGTCAGATCTTCATTTTAGGGAAGATGGAACATTATTTAATGATTTTCCTTTTTCCCGTCTTTATATTTGAATCATTTACCTTACTGCTTCCTCTTAATTATTTGGAGAGCCTCTTCCTTTATATGCTACAGTAATGTTTTTTAAAGCTACCCTCTCTAATGCCAAGCAATGTATCATTTCCGCATCTTTCCGTGGTGGTAAAAGATAACACACTAATTTACTAACAGATAGCTTTAGACACGCGCTTTCTTACTACTGATCCACCGAATAGTTTTCCGTGAGGTCACAGCGATGAAGTTTTGGACACCCATAGTGGTAAATTATCTGAGGGTCAGAGCTATCATTACGTATGACACCATCAGGAAAGCTATCTCTGTGAATCCTCCACCACACCTGCTCACATTAGACCTGTTCATCAGCAGGATATGAGAGGGCCATCAGAGCAGATGATTACGCTTGCAAAGTGTCCCACTGCTGCTCTTTGGACCCAGAAAAAAATGATCTGGTTTTAATCACACGCATTGCTTTTTAAACTTAGGCAATAGAGGTAAGAAGCGCATAGCTGGGCTGAGCGCCGCCGTGTGAGGATCAATCAACTACCAGCACGAAATGCCTTCATGCACCTTCACTATGAGGAAGAAATGAAGGCAAGACGTGCACTCCCTACCCCACATTGGCAAACAACACCTCCTGCAATCCTTTTATTTTAGAAGGCCCTGGTGCTGTACCACAGTCCAGTCGATAGCATTTATCTCCTCTTTGAAAAAAGCAGATAATAGGATGTGGCAGCGCAGGGAGCGAGGTGCCGGGTCTCTTTATGCGCTTTGTTTAAACCCAAAGCTGAACATGTCAATGTTCAATGGATGGTTAGCCTTGAGGGCTTAAATCAATCAAAAGACTCCGAGGTCAGGTGACCTCAGCAACAGACTGGCGTGAACTGTTACTTTTGCGTAACAAGGCATCCAACGTGGGAGCACAATCTTCTGCTCGGAAATCATAAAGTACCATAAAAAAGAAGTGACACTGTGGATCTCAACAGCTTGGAAGGATACAGGTTGCTGTAGGTGGCTATCAGATCGCCAAAAAGAGATGCCGATAGCGTTTACTGATGGCTCCATGATCTGGCCATCTGCTGTTTTAGGTTTATCAGAGGGAAAACAAGGCCAGCATATCTGTAATCAAATCTGTCTGCATTTTAAAAGGATTTGAGATCAAAAAAGTATTCTGAATGCTGAAACTAACGCCCACCAAAGACTCAAGCACAGTGGAACAGTTATTTAAAGGAAAACAACATGTATATAAAATATACAGCAAAAAATGTTTAAAATGTTCTTTTCTGGTTTTCTTCTTGTAAATAATAATAATTAAAAAAAAAACACACAAACACTAAATAGAATCTGTATATGAAAGTACAAATCCAAAAGCAGCATTCAGGAAACATGCCTTTCCCCCAAGCCCATCTACATACCTGGTATGACACACACCTCTGTGCTTACCTTGGAGTACATGGCCCCATTAAGGACCTTTCCGTTGCGGATCCAGATGATTGAAGCTGCAGGTTTGGCATTGTCGGCATGGCAAGTCAGGTTGAGAGGGTCACCAGCCCTCAGGCTCACCACTGGCCCTCCACTGATGACCGGGTCATCTGGAGGAACTAAAGATAGAAGGAAGAAGCGGCATCTGTTAACCATGTCATAATGAAACGAAATCCTTCCTATCAAACAACACCGGCATGTCTTGTACCAGCCCCCCCACCCCAACCCAATCTTCTGTTTATATGGTTTACACAAAGCATGGATTCTTTTTATTTCTATTTTCTTGTTTTATGTACTGCTTCCACAACAACATTGTAATACTGAAAATCAATGGTAAGTTCTTATGGAAAATACCACCTGTAAGGATTTGTCAGCATAAAATTTAATCTTGTCAGTTTTCATGAAATAAGTGTACTTATGAGGCTGGCAGGGGACAAAGTGGTTGCTTTATAGCTACAGATGATTGATTTGCTTCTTTTTTCCTCACACTAATGCAACTCATAACAATTGTTTATTTGTGCTCAGATGGTGATGATTTCACAGTGAGGAGTATATTTACCAGGTACTGAAATAAAACCCGAAGTCACCGCGTGGCTCCCCAAATAACAAGAAACTTTGTCAACACTCAAAGCAGAGGTTAGTTAAATATACAGCCACATTACAGTTTTTTTTTTTTTTTCAATTCTGATATTTTATGTATTATCCAGGACACGGTACAAAAATTATCCAGAAATATTGAGCTCTGTTACTTATTTCACACAAGCTGCGCTTAAATACAGAAGTGTAGAAAAGTGTGTCATTGAGTACAAACATCATCAAATACAGCGTGGAGGATCATCTCGGTAAACTGCAGCAGCAACGTGAAGTAAACAATGTTGGTACGTTCATCAGTCTGCCTCATTGTTGTGGAGGGATTTTCACCCATTCGTATACACAGCAACGTTTGACTTCATTGGGGTTTGTTTTCGCAGCTCTCTTAAGTTCATCGTGTTGCCGTCACGGTCGTCATAGAGGCTTTTTCTAGATTATTATTGTTTTAATTATCTGATATGTTAAATTGAAATACACTGTTTTTTATTTACATGAATGTGCAGTAAATGCCAGCATTAAATGAATGATATGACATGATATACATATAGGGTACAAAAACATGACCCTAATAAGACATTTACAAGATGCGTTTCTCTCCTCTACTTCTCTCAGCTTTGACAAAAAAAAAAGAGAACGAGAGCATCACAACCGAATGTGTCTCAAATGGCACAGATCAAAGTCTTTATTCCTGTTTTACCCATGAGCTGATCTGTATTTTTTCTTTCTCTCTCTCTCCCTTTTTTTTCCTTTTTTTTTCATAAAGTGAAACTGCAGTGAATTATTGATTGACCTGGGTGCTCATTACAATGCAGATCTGGGGCAAGATGAAATCAAAAGCTGCAGGCAGCTGCCATATTTCGTTGCATCGTGATTGGAAGGAAGCTTGTAACGGTTCGAATTCTGCTGTCAAACAAACCTGAGATGGATGGAAATAAAGTAAAGGTAAATTTGGGATATGCGTGTAGATGTAATGGCATTATGGACAAAAACAGTCTTAAAAAAATTGCTAGTTTAGATACCAGTAAAAGAATAACAGTATATTCTACAATGAAAAGAATTAGCTGAGGAAAATATAAAAAGTTTTCATTTTACTTAGCTTTAATTTGGGTTATTTGCTTTGAAGCTCTGTTTCTTCTTGAAATCAGATCATCATCAAATCAAACTACAGATTTTTTTTTTTTATATATATTTATGGTTGGCATTTTAGTCACATTAGTCATACATATTTATACTGACGAGGCAGAACATTAAAGTGACACCAGGGAGCGTTTTCGTGTAAAAATATCACTTTCAATTTCATGTGAAGAAATCTTTGATTGTTTTTAATGAGCATCATGTATCATGTAGCTCTTGGGGATTCATCCATCCATCCATACCCACGTCTTCCTATTCAAAGGTTCTGCAGGTCTGATGGAGCCTATCTCAGGTCTCTTTGGGATGTAAAGGTGGGACGTGTATCCTGGATGGGTTCACGATGGGCTACCGTGGCTATAAGATGAAGCTAGATAATAGAGCTTCAGATGATGTCACGACATGTACGACTAAGACCTAAGTAGAGGAAGAAGCGAGGAAGTGACTTAGACAGAGACTGAACAAGAGTGAATCTGTGTTGGTGGCATAAGAGTGACTGAACATCCTGAATGTTGCTCCAAAACCGCCGTCGCGGTGAAGCCAGAGATCATCTCATTACACTGCAACGTTCCTCTGAGAAGCCATAGGTCCTGCCATTCATGGGGAAATTACTTTGACTTGCACCTTCCTGAACACAGTATTTGGTTCATTCCTTTAATTTTGTTGCTGATGTGAGTATGTTTTGTTTTTCCCTCTTTATTTTAAATTATTTTTTGTTAGTTATCAGATTCAGCTGTTTCCCCTCTGGACTTAAATTACCTTCCTTCAAAGAAGAACATTCTCATGAAATCGTCCAGTCACGTTGCTCAGGTTCACATGAGCCCATACTTCTTCCTTCTCGATGCACACATGGTTAATACATTTATGTAATAGTCATTTATGACAAATGTCATAATAAAATAACTAAATTGGATAAAATGATTTTTGGATATTGAAGATGACAGAATATACTGTAGACTTGACTTTTAGTTGTAGAGGTGCAGAATAAAGTGTCCAAGTCCGACTGCTTAGCTCTTAGTTACATTTAACCTCTTTAAAGCATATCGAGCTCTGCGGCACCTTGGAAAACTACGTGACCACGTAGATTTGAACTTGAAATGGAAACAACAGAAACATACTCGTAGTAGTCTCTGACAAAAGGACTATCAGTACTCCTTCTTTGTTCTAGCTTAAGGTACAACTTTGGGATATAAACTTTTTTATTTTTTGGAGTAATTTGTAATGTTATAACATGTGAAGCAGAAAATTGTCAATCCAGTTTTATGTCAAAGCCAAAACATTCAAATGCTCTAGCTGATTAGTGGATCAGAGAGGGATGACTAATACGTTTGCGTAACATAGAATTATTGCAAAAAAAAATTAAAAAAATAATAATGTTTACTTGTTCAAATTATAAGAAAACACACCCATCAGTAGCACATATTAACAGTGAGTAATGACTGAATCAGACCTGCGTGGGAGCAGTGAAGCCTGTACTCTGACGAGACCAGACTACTCTATCGCTGACCAGCTGGACCACTAAATCTGCTATTTCAAACACATTTCAGACTCTCTGGTTCCTGTATGTGCTTAACTTTGAGATTCAGTGTTAACTCTGGATGGCTCCCTTTCATCTGCTCTTCATTAATATGCAGAGTGGTTTGGAGGGCTGGAGGAATCTCAGGTCAGTACAAGCCGATCAGACAAAAGAGTGGGCTGATCTAGGCCAGTGAGAAAGAAATCTCTGTGAGAATATGGTCACCTTCTGGTCTTTTATTAGCAATCGGAAAAAATGGTCAGGAGGATCACATTAGTTTTGTCTTATCGTAAGAACGGAGCTACTTGGAGGATATGCAAATGCAAAAGGGAGCATGAGAAAAGCAGTATGAGTCAGGATTCATAAGAAAAAAAAAAAAGACGAGTCTCAGTGATTGCTCCATGGCAGTTGATTGCTAAAATCCAGCATTATTGGCTTGCTGTCAGTACTCCCCTGCACATAACTGAATCATTAATTAAATGTCAAGCATATAAGGCAGCCATAAAGGGTTTTATATGGTGAGGGGAAGATGAGACAGGAATGTCTGACAGTATGTGACTGATAGGACTCAGACCTGAACAACATACATTAAAGTAAGGTCATCGTCTTGCTGTTGCTCAAACTGCTCAAAACTGTCGGGGAAGGTGAGATGAGAAGATTTTACTCTCTGTATCAAAAATACTTTACCTCTTTCATGCATGTTACACATACTGTACCAGCATCTTCAAATATGTGTTAAGTGCAGATAGTTAAGTCACTCCTATAGGTGATCTGACCTTCATGGACTCTCAGTGATTATCTGCCTCCCTTCAGCCTTTGGTTTCAGTTTCTACTATGATTCCACCTTATGTTTGCTATGTAAGCGTGCCAGACTGCAGGGTGCACAAGAAGTTTCAGATTTTATGCATAGTGGCGCTACATGGAAGTCAAAGAAAAAAAAAAAAAAGCGTGCTCTAGTGCACTTTCAGGTCATGTCCCCCTGGAGGTGGAGGGCTGCTTGCCAGCTGAGGGTGAATGGTGAGCTCAACAAGGAGATGAAAGACACGCTTGGCTGCCTCCACCCTGCAGCATTCATACCTATGTATCTCTCTGTCCTTCACTGTGTTTGAGGTCTTAAGCAGAGAGTCCCAGTGTGGTAACACTGGAAGCTTTGCTGGGGACATAGAACTGTTGTAGATTGTATGAGAAAAACATTTATTCAAGAACTATGACAACATTTTTGTGTTTTAAAGTGAGTGGAGAGGCGAGACAGATTTACTAAATCAGGCAAATAAGTGTGCATTCAAAAATCCTAGAAAGCACCAATGAGACCAATTCTGATCATTTCAAATAAATGTAGACTGTAGTGGAATTGCACAGCTTTACCTCTTCCTGAAAGGAATTTTCATAATCATAGGTGGAGCAAAATTTAAAACATGCCTTTTTTTTTTTGTGCTAATTAGTGGTGTATTTGGCAGTGAATTGTGCAGCACTGAGCTCAGTGAATCAGTCTTAAAGGATGATTTCAAATAATTATAAACTTATATAAATATATAACAGGAGCAGGTGGAAAATCATGGTCTCCGTGGATTTCACTTGCTTACCACTAAGCCTCAAAAGTTAATACCAACAGTACATTTTTAAGTCAAAGGGAGACTTTCTCTCTGGCACAAAGTTATAGTAAATCTGCCCCAAAGGCTACTAATTAAGGCAATGAGGCAGTTAGATTTGATACTGCAGAGCAGGAAACTCTGCGTTTGGTTTCCTGGCATGCATGCCCTTGTGTCTGGTGAGGAAATGGGGAGATTGGATCAATGACCTAACATCCATTGAACACACAAGTAACTAGGTATATAAAATAATTAAAAAGATCTTTCTTTTCATGGGAGATCTTTTACTGATCCCATCCTATGACTGCCAAGTTTGGCAGTTATACAGAGGCCAAGCCTTGAACTTGAATCAGCCATCATCATTACTGGGCTGTTTGCAAACTTGGCAGTCCCTAATGGTTCTAAATTAGCTCTTTACTGCAGCCATTCGATGGACTTGGCATAAGTAGTGTGGTCAGTGGTACAGATTGATTGCTCATCTTTAATTACAGGGCTGACTCACAGCTAACCCTGCTGCACTCACTTCTTTTTTTTCTTCCTAAGGTATGATAATGTAACTCCTTTCAACACTTTCACAAATTTGCATTCTCTTGTTCTTGCTTAGACATGGACACAATGGGCCTGCGCATCTGCAGACATCAGTTTTTGTAAGTATTTCAAGGATTGTAGGTTATGGTACCTATTAAGGTTATAGACGACTGCAGATCTCTGTTGAAGGTCGGCGTTCCTGTCTGTAGTTATTAGAGATGTACGGCATGTGCTTCAGCTAAAGAAAAGTAGCTGTAATTCATTAGTTTAATCAATTAAATGTATTTCAAAAGGGCCACATGATGCAAAGCTTTTAGTTTTCAGGTTGCTCTTTCACACCCAACTGCTGACAGTGCTGAGTCTCAATACCTTTTACCTTTTTTTGTTTGTTTTGAACTTTCTTTGACATTTTACTTACTTTTGCTATGGTAATATTCTATTGCTGTAAATTCATTTTAAGGATTTCAGGTGTTGATTTTCATTTAATACATCGCACCAGATGGGCTCAAATCAAACTCTAGCCCTGTCACATTGTGGTTTGTAACCCCACTAAGAACTCACAAGCCAGTGATGTCATAGTACCGGTCCCAAATCAGGTAAATGGAGAAAGTTGTTTCAGGAAAGGCATCCGCATGTGGAACATGATGATGCAGTCACCGCTAAAGGACAAATAAATTAGCCTGAAAAGAATCGCATCTGTCTTTTTAGGTTTCGCTTTTATCTGTAAATCACATTTGCGTTGCACTTCTGTTTAAAATGTGCTCAAAAAAATAAAAGCTGAGTTGAGTCGAATTAATAAACTTTCCAACTCCACAACTGTGAGACATTTACTAAGCATAAACCCTGCGTCGGACCTGAACTGCCTTAGAATCAGAAAAAAAAGAGAAAAAAAAAAATCATAAAAAAGGAGAAAGTGATGTCAGAAAGGGTGGAATTCAGCGTAATCATTTACTTTTAGTACAAAATCAAAGATATCCATAAATGAGCCCAGGCATATTGATGTCTAATTAACTCAACAGAGCAAGACAGTAAGTTAGTCACCTCCAAGAGGGGTCTGAATAAACCCTGCGGGTCGTAAAGCTGCCTTTTGCCCCGTGATACATGAATTCTCCAAACACCAGTCATAAAATTCTCCAACACAAAACATAAAACTCTGATTTATGTGAGGAAGCTGATTACGTGCAATATAGTTGGCTGAAAATTCTCCTTCAGATTGGCGTTGTGGATGGTCAACCTGCTGCGCTCTCAGGGCCAAACCAAAATTTAGGGAACTTCTCCAAAAGCAGCCAAATCTTGAGCGTGGCCAGACCTTCCAGCAGTGTGAGTGCGGCAGGGAAAACAATCTGGAAGCAAATCAATGAGAGATGGCACCTCGCAAAGAGGTGGGATGTTGCCGGGGAGGGGAAGGCAACCTGGCAACGTGTAGCCGCTGTGTTTCAGCGGACGTATCCTGCGAAACAATGTGGCTGTCTATTTCAGAAGAACGCTTGCATGCGCTGCCTGTCACCCCATGGCGACCGCTTGCAGACTTTCTAAGGGGTGAATCAAGAAAAACAAAAAATAAAAGGGGGAAAAAAAGAAAAAGAAAGGAATACCCAATGCAGGTGGATGCATGCTACATGCGGGGCTCAGTGGCCCAAATCACAGGCAATCTTTGAGTGTTGTCATTGAACATCTGCTTGAAAGCCAGTGAATTTTTCAGCCACATGAGTGCAAATGCTCCGACACCCACACACAAGACAGGAGGCGGCAGATGAGGGAATGAATGAAAACGAAAGTAAGAAAAACACATTTGTTTTCCTTTGGCCAAAATATTCAGTATATAATTTAAACAGACCAATTTGAAATGAAGCGCACACAAGCGCATGGCGTCTAGATGGGAGTGATATGGTATAATGATATAGAAGAAGTACATAAAAGTGAGATAGAAGAAGTCAGCAAATGGAAACAAATGAAGAAAAAAAACAAACAAACGAGAGAGTGAAGAGACTCAGGCATGCACAACATTTTAATAAATGCAGGATGAAAACACTTAGTACATTTTTGGTCACATTGGTGCCAGGATGTCTATGAACAGCAGCATTTAAAATGGAAGGAAGGAAGGATGAAGATGAAATGAGGAGGGAGGGAGATGCCAGAGCTGTCAGAGTCATGCAGCACTCTCTCCGTCACGGCGTAGCCATGTGCAGCCCCAGAAGCGGCTCTGCAACTACTTCTGTATGTGTGTATGTGCGCGTTTAAGAGTGAGGAGGCAGCGTTTTTGGCTATCTGCTCCGGAATGACAGTTTCAAATAAAAACCTCCTATTTCAAATATTTGCCAGTTATTTACCCTTTAGCTTTTTTTTTTTTTTTTCTTTAAATGCATCCATGCCAATCATTAGTTTCCTAAAGGCTGTTATGATTAGCTGAAGCATTTCTATTGACTGTGTTGTTTGAATTCAAATCAGCTCAACACCTGTACACAGTTGGTGATCTGATTTTACAGAGCGCGGATGTATTCACGTCAGCTCTCCGCCTTCGCTCCAAATGCAGAGTGAGTGAGAAAAAAAAAAGAAAAAGAAAAAATCCTACATGCAATCTGTCAGCCATAATCACACATCTGTTCACAGGCTCTCTGATATCATAGACGTAGTTATCAGCCCATCTCGTGTTGCAGACGAAATGGCAGAAAAAGCAGCGCAATATGAATGTAACCGTCAGGCTTTCTTCCAGAATGACTGCCATTTAAGACACCTTATCTCTACTTATACTACTGAGATGCTTGGCTACATCCTGAATCCACTTTTGTAAAGAGACAAATTGGTTACTTTACGCAGGAGGCTATGGAATTTAATAAGAGTTTCTCAAAATGGCACTCACGCTCATTTTCAGCAGCATCACACTGGAGGAGCGATATGGATATGGCTGATTTATATTACCTGACAAAATGAGATGGAAGAAATACACCAAACTCTTCTCCCCCTTTGCTGTAACTTCTTTTTTCATTTCCACTCTTTGCCTAAACATTATTTTCCTAAACACAAGTCTTCCAGAAGACTAATGTGCTTCGTTTAGTCAACGATACAGCACATATGCTGATTTACATTACAGTTTTTTTGATGTAATAAAGTTGTCATGGTTTATCGGTTTCTGTTAATCTTGCTTCATCTTCTTTAAGCTCCTGTTCTGCGTTTGGTTAATGTACTGCTGTGGTTTCAGGAGGTTTGTTTTGTTCATCTTTGGGGTTTTCTGGATTAGTCTTTTTTTTTCTTTTTTTTTTTTTCTAGGTTACCGTCATGAAACTTCAGTTCTTAGTGTAGCTTAGTTTTAAGTCTGCCTCATGTCGTGAATGCTTTGCTTAATGTTTTAACGTGAAAGTGTTCATCTGTTTGTGTCAGTTCCTGTTTGGTGTCTATCATGGTGTTAATCGATAACGTGTACTTTGACACTGCTCTTTCTTGCTGGTCCGTTGTCATTTTATCGTCTTGCTACCCCATTGTGTTCCTCAGCTTTTTTTTTTTTTTTTAAATGATCCTTATCCTTGAAGATGTTAGTTTTTGGTTATTCTGCAGCACAGCTTTTTTTTTGTTAAAGTAAAAAGACTTGTTTGTACTCCAGCCTCCATGTCTCCAGCATTTGGGACCAGTACTCCTCCACATACATCTATAATTAAAAAAAAAATAAAGACAAATAAATGTTTAACTTATTTTCAGTAATTACCAGGTGCATGTCCTTGTTCTTTTGAGAGTTTATTAACCCCTGTCATTAGTGTGTTAAAGGCATTTATAGTTAGCTGAAGAACACTGTTATATGTGTACACACCAATGTAAAATCAAATGCTCTGAACTTTCACATAAAAGCCAAGTTATGGCACAATTTCATGAAATTCAAACTGTGTTTTAACAAAAAAAAAAACCTTTGATACCTTAATATAAATAAAGAGTGCAATAGACTAACCAGACACGAGTCTGTGTCATGTTGTAAGTCACGCAGATCACAAAGGCAACACGGACAGTGACATTTGTGGAGGACGTGAAGTCATTTCTGTCCCTTTTCAGCATGTAAATGTAAAAAACTCAGCGGCTTTTGTTCATTCATTCTCCATTTTCCCTGCCCTCCAAGTTCACTTCCATTACTAAAAAGATGGCAGTATGATCCCTGAGAAATAATGAATTCAGACTTATCCACAGAAATGGCTGATTCAGCGCTGTCAGTTGGAAGCAACAATAACAAAAGATACCCTTGGGCTTTTGTGCGCATGAATACTGTTGCTGAAGCGTGGGTCCAAAACATTAACAGTCCAAGGAAGGGAAAACAAATATCTTGCACACAATGGTTCATTTAAATGGCATGCTATCAATTATGTTTGTCAAACGACCAGCGTCGCATTGTGTTTGTGAATGCTTTTCATTCTCACAGATCTTGGGGAAGGTCTCTGCGTTTCTATCCCTGCAGCAACTCCACATAAATCTCATTTTAATTATTGAACAAGCCATACTGTAAAGTATGGTTCATTCAGCTGGTCACATGTGTCTCAAACAAAATATTGGAAATGGAGACATCAGACAAAGGCTAACAATAAACCGTAAGACAGAAAGGAAAAGGACATAAGCGTGTCACTACATGCTCACACAACATCACTTCAGTAAAAGCTACACACGTCTAGATTATCGCTGTCACATCTATTTGGGAACATTTAGAGCTGCAAGCCCACCAATCCAGAAACCACTCTCTTCCTTTTCCTCAGGCTTGTCTTGTCATGAATTTCCCTGGAAAAGATGTGGTCTTGAAGGTAAAAACTTGATAGATCTCAATGAAATTTCTGCATCATTCATAAAGCATAAACCACCTTTTCAAAGGACACCCATACAACGTCGCACTATCACAGACCATCGTGATAACAGTGCACGCGGTCCTTTTTGGTTTGGATCCGGTGCATGCAGTTCCTATTTCTTTCCACCCAAAAAAATTTAGATTACTGATTTGTTTCCACTGTGTGATGGTCCATCCCAGATGCCTCAGTGTTCAGACACTCAAGATCAATAAAACTTTTTCTTTTTTTGCAAGATTAAGCTTAAAGTGGAATTTTTGAAAGCACCTATGCAACACTGTGTTTGATAAGAGTCTCTCAAAGTCATTCCTTAACCAGCTGTGCATATAAGCTGTCGATGGGTGGCAGTTATTGACGCAGCAACGTGTGCGTATCAGAGATCTAGCTTTAGATTTCATCCTCGCCTTTTACTCACAAAATATCCACTACGGTCTAATAATCAATAATATGCACGTGCCTTTGAATCTTTCTTTGAGGAATTTTATTTCTAAACATCTTAATTATTTTTTTTTCCAAATGTGCTGACAAAATTGAAATAATCTGTTCTTTGCCTCTCAAAAACTCAAGTCCTTTTACAGATATCGTTTGTTGCAAATCTTTTTAATCCAACTGTTAGTTTGTAAGTTTCAGTTTCTTTCTTTGTATTAACCTCAAATAAGCAGGCATTTTTAATTTTCTGCAATTAGATAGGATTCAAAATAAATGTTACTGTAAGAATCACTGTACTAATAATTTTCCATATGTTTTTTTTTTTTTTCTTCACTTTTTTAGTTTTGTGATGTTTAATGTATTGAATTCACACCTGAAAATATGACGCAGTGTTTTAATGTGTCAAGAACAATCTTCATTTCTTCAACATCTTCATTCTCCTTTGGGATTTAAAGGAAAGACTGGGAGCCATGGAAAGACTTAGATATGTAAAGTTCACTATCTGTTTTGTTCCTGCAGCTTCTTGACAAAAGAACAATAAGACTGTTTATTAATGTTGACATTGTCAGTGTTCTTTCTCTCATTTTTCTTCCTCTTGACTATTGGCTGAAGTGAGTAGGTTTTGTTATATTTTGTTGGAAAGGGGCAGATCATTACGATAATAGCAGAAAAATGGAAGAAATATGCATTTTTCTATTCTTCAGCGGGGATGCGAATAAATATTTGTGTTATGTTATTTCCAAGCTTATCAAAGTCGGGGGAGAGAAGGTCCTCTGATATGGCACATGGACCAGTTTGGCATTATATTGAGTTATGAAAGATGAAGGAGAGAGTTTTCCTGCAGATTTATTCTGCTGTCAGTTCAGAGAAAGGGAGGCTGGGTGTGTGCATGCGTGCGTGCGTGTATGTGCGCTTGTGAGACTGTGGGTCCGTTAAGCGTATTTGCAGTAGGTACGTGTCCGCCTGTGTGTGTGTATGTGTGTACCAGCTATAGATGTAAGTGTGTATAGAACTGTCTTCCAAGTCAGGGAACACACTCAGTCACTGCCGGTAAGTAATTGACGGTTTGGAGTTGCAGTGGCGCACACCTTGCATATATTTCCTCCATCACATTGTGTATATCAGCCTGGAGTTCTCCTTGGCAGTGCTTTCAGAAGTCATCTAACTTGGTGGGGATTGAACAAACAACCTCTATTCTGGCTTTTGTGAAGGAATGATGAAGCCACCCGCCCTCACAAATTAAAAGATGTTTTCCCTTTCTCATTAATGAGTAGTTACCTTAAAGTGTTCGAAAAAGTATGTGAAGCCATTGAAATTAAAAACGGTTTTTCCTGTCTGCCGCTGTGCGTGGGGCGGTGGTATGGGGTGGGGGGGCCGCCTTCCTTCTCTCTGCCTGATTGGCGGCTGCTGGGCCGCGGGGGGCGTGGGTCAGTTGGGTTGGTAGGCCTTCTGTGGCGCCTGGCGTCTGTAGCGCCTGGCGTCTCTGGGGCCTGGGGGTCGGGGGGTTTATATATGAGCTGTATATGTGTATGTATGTGTGTATGAATGTATATATTAATGTGTATTGTGACATGTGTATGCATGTGAATGTGATGTATATGCATACATTTATATATGTACAGTGACCTATATGTAGGTGTATACAATATATATATTCATATTATATGAATAGTTGTTTGTATGTATATATAATTAACCATTTGTGTCCATGAGTGTATCGATTATCATTGTATGTATGTATATTTAGGTAGATGTACATGTGCGTATATTTTACATTCATCTCAAACAGATGTCTACACATCTGTCTTTATCAAAGTCAAAGTCAAGTTTATTGTCAATTCTACCACATGTAAGATACATACAGAGAATCGAAATTACGTTACTCCCAAACCCTCGGTGTTACACAATAAATAAATTGCACAAAGTGCAAATTAAAAAGATTATTAGAACTATTATTGAGAACTGTATTTGTATGTATGTATGTATGTATGTATGTATGTATGTATGTATGTATGTATGTATGTATGTATGATTATTTTAGTTTTTTCCTCCCTTCTCACAATTAATACATACATGTACTAGTTGACTGTATGTATATGACTTTATATTGGTGTACTTAAATATGTATAAGCATTTAAAGACTTCTTAATGTAAATTGCCCCACCCCCAACATTTAAATATGCTTACAGACCTAATTGCATCAACACTGCACATGCACTACACACATCACACAACACAAAATTAAACAATGGTAAATTAAATGCTCCTCCCCTTTTTCTCTGTCCCTTTCTGTTTGTAAATACCTGGTTGCCATATGTCGACTTTTATTCCAACACAACACGTTAAAAAAAAAAAAAAAGAAAGAAAAAAACATAATTCACAGCACTGGGTGAAAAAGTAAGCCAATGAGCCTTTTGGCAGTGGTGACAAGGTGTCCAACTCTGGGACCCATCTCCACAATATTCAGGGGAAACGTTGACCATTCCTTATTGCAGATCTGCCTCAGCTCAGACACATTATGTAGGATGTCTGGTGTCAATGGCTCTCCTGAGGTCATTTCACAACACTTTGATGGGGTTAAGGTCTGGGCTCTGACTGGGCTGCTGCAAAAGGCAGATTTTCTTTTTCTGAATCCAATTTATGGTGGATTTACTTTGACACGTAGGGCCATTGTCATGCTCTATCGTTCAGTTTAATTGGTGGATGGCCACCTTAAGGCCAAATCACGATGTTCCCTCCACCATAAATCAAGTCTAGGACGATGCTTTGATGTTATTCTGAAGTTCAGTAGGAATAGTTTTTTGAGAACAGCAGCTTCATCCACGTTCTGCCATGGACACTCTACCTGTTTAAAGGCTTATAGAGTCATAAACAGCGTTGTTTGCCAGTTGTAGTGGTGTTTTCAGGCCTTTAGTTGTTACTTGTGCGCTCATCTTCACCTCACTGAGGATTCTGTGTTGTGTCTCGGTTCGGTGCTCACTTCATATAAAAGTACCAAAGCACTAAACCGTCTCCATTTACAGACACCCTGTCTAACTCTAGACTGATGGATGCCTCAACACTTTGAAATTACTTTGTATCCCTTTGAAACCCTTTGCAGGTCAACTGCTGTTGACCTTCTATCTTTAGAGATCTAATTTTTGTGACACATAGTTCACATGAGCTGATGCACGGTACAAACAGAAAACTTAGTTCTTTTTTTTTTCTTTTTTTAATCAATAGTAGTAGCGCAAAACCGATTTTATTCATTAGACTTCAGATGCCCAAACTAGTCACTCCAATTGGCTTTTGTCAAAGCAATTAATCTCTATGTTCACTTACTTTCTTTATTTGGGTTTTGGATTTTTGGTTGAAATAATTTGTTATTCAGTGTCAGTTTTGCCTTGTAACAAAAAAATAAATAAATAAATAAATAAAAATCTACCATAGGAATTATTCTTTCAAACTTGATAGCAGCTATTCATTCCTATGTAGACATTTTTCCACATAATATGACAAGTTCTGAGAAAATAAAAATGTCAAGGTAAGTTGACTTAGTTTAAAAAAATGGTGCATGAAATATCAAGGTGAAGCTTTAAATGCCACCACATGAATGCTAATACTGAGATTCTCTTTGCATTGTCTTTCAGTCTTTTTCATTTTTTTTCTCTAAACATTCACAAAGTGACTGAAAAAATAAATTAAGATCTGAACTTGAAGAAGAGAATAAGAAGAAACATCCGTAACTATTCACTCATACTCATGTGCAGGGGGATGTCAAACGGATATAAGTTATGCCTCAATTTGTCTCCCTCGCGCTCATCTTCTTCATCTCGGCTTCCTGTTATCCCACAAATCGTTAGCTCACTTTTAATTAGGCTGGATCAAAAGGGCAGTTCAGTCGCTGCTCATGAGGGCTGCGTGGCAGACACGCTGCTCGGCCTCCCCGCTCTCTTTGTTCATCCTCTCTCCTGTTTTATTTTAGTCTGTCACAGACTCAAGATGTTTCCTCAGCAGCGTCAGAAGCCGAAGAGGCCGCGAGAGGCAGCGGAAAGCTCGAAGGGGCCGAGAGAGAGACTCGAGCCACAGGTTGGAAGATTGCTACCCAGTAAGGTAGAAACGCGACACACAAAGATAACCCGCTGAAGTTTAATTAAGAGCTTGTAACCTCTCAAGCTCACACTATTATTGAAAATGGAAGCTGCACGCAGAGAGAAGAAATTAGAATGCAAATGTTCACACTGACACTAATTGTCTACCAAATGTTATCGCGGATTTGATTCCTTTGTGCTGATTTACATAAAATTATCTGTCGTTATAACCATTCGGTGTGGATATTTCATCATGCTTTAGATAAGACTACAAACAAATATCTGTGTGTGCATCTGCACCAACAAATCTATTTACTTTGTATTTGGAAGGTGTGCAAGGACACAAACTGAAGGCTTTCATTGTTGTAAAGCACCAGCTTTGTTTGGTCTCCTTGATCCAGGATACTGTGTCTGTCCAAACTGATGATTTGGGTGGAATTTAGTGTGGGTTGTTTTTCTACGCATCACCTGGACTCTGTTCATAGAATTATATCCAATAAAAGACTCAAATGTTTGCTCTGATGATAAGCCACACATACTGTTCAGTAGCTGAGTCAATGGTAATAAAGACATGCTCTTGTGATTCTGTCACTGTGCCTGTACAATTCACAGAGAAAGAAAGAAAGAAAAAGAAGAAGAAGAAAAAGAAAAGTGAGAAAATGAGAGGGTTGTCGCGACCTCGGTAGTGCTGTTTGTTAGCTGCGTATGTGTCCCTCTGACTTACCCAGTACAGTGAGCTGGGCAGGACTGGACCTCATGGCAGCCTGGACAGCCTGGCACTCGAACACAGCGTCATCCATCAACTCGGCGCGCTGGATTCGCAAATGGTGCTCTCCTGAACCGTGATCGCCAATCACTGTGTAACGTGGGTAGCCTGCAGAGCAAACACGTTTGTTCATATTCAACTACCTTCAAAATCCTAAGAAATGCTTACGTGCCAATCTGCTTGCTTTTGAAATCTCTCATAAGGATGTGTACTTTCTTGCCAAGTCTAATATGTGCACGTTACCATGCACATTGAAAAACCAATGATTTAAACAGCAGGGAGGGGAGGACTAGATTACTTTATTGGTGCATATAATTTGATTGCTCATTTGTTAATATACTTCCACTACATTTTAATGCACATTTTATAACACTCCTGGCAACGTTAATGAGCTGCTGTAGAGCTTGCTGCATCATGTTTTACTACAACAGTAAACAGAGCAGCTCGACTTTGAGTTCTTTCAGAATTGCTCTGTGAGATGATTTACAGTTTAATAATGGAAGAAAGCAGAAGAATATCCAAGAGCCCTGGGAGAGTCAAGAAGGATGGATTTTAAATATATCCCCTTAACTATTATCAACATTTGCATTGCGGATGTGTTGCAGAGTGCATCTCTCTACGGAGGCAAGTAAGCAGGAAGACGTATCTGTTTAACCAGCGTGCACTGTGGGGTATTTCACATGTTGGAGGAATTGTTTATCTTCGAAGTTTCCTTCTCTCTTTTAGGTTTATTTAAAATTATTGCGAGTACAATTCATACAATGAAATAGGAAATTACGTTGGAAAAACTTGCACCTCAAAAAAATGAGAAACATTTCCAATTAAGAGAGACTTTTTTTGTATTTTCTTCTGAAATAACTTGGTTGAAATATATTTTTAAAGGAGAATTATTCAAGACTATATATATATATATATATATATATATATATATATATATATATATATATATATATATATATATATATATATATATATATATATATATATATATATATATATATATATATATAATATATATTTTCAGGAATCCCTCAAAACTAGACTATTAAACGTTTCATTTTTTTTTCTTTTTTTTGTTTGTTTCTGTTCTTTTTCTCCCAGACAGATTGAAAAGTCATTAATAAGCAGTTACGTTCTCAGATTTGTCCAGTGCCAAAACCACTGTCTGCTCTGTCCAATCACTGATTGTTGCCTTACTGAATTCAGTAGCTTTTAATAGAGCATGAAGTGGGGCTCATTACAGGCTGGTGGGGTGAGTTACAGCCGATTAGGCAACTATCTGCACTTCATCGTCCGACGTGAAGCCTGTAATCTTAGAGATCTTTACAGTAGGAGGAAGAAGACCAAAGGATTTCTTCAACACACACATTAAAGCTGGGCACAAGATTAAAAGACAAAGGCAAACTAAATGGCACGATAGCTAAAATGATGTATCTGTCTTGCAAGGATAAAGCAAAGATATTAACATACCATTGGCAAAGATATAGAAAAGATATTAGCATAGATATTGTATCGCAAAAGCAGTAGTAAGGATAGTAAAAGTGATAATTCCACCAGGTGATTTTCTTATTTTCTTTCCTTTTTTTTTTTTTTTTGGCAGAGACAAGTGTAACAGTGATGATAACGCCTCTCATTAAATTAAATGATGCTTGCTACTAAGTGTCATCCACTCAGGAACAGTTTGGTGTCCAGTTATCGCCGACGCTACGAAGTCATCAAGGTCCTGAGCAAAAGAAAAAACTAGTTTAGATATTTGATTTAGTGAATGAAATCGGACTGCCTAATGTTTAAGGATGCATTACACAGTAAGGTTTAGTTATAGTTTTAGTTTTAAGCTTTTTGATGAGATCTGATGTAATATTGCTATTGTGCATCACAAGGGTGAAGAATTCGGACTGGAACTGATGTGTCTGCCTCTGTACAACTACGCCTTCCCTCGGAAAAAATACAAAGCAAAAAAGACAGAAAAAAGGAAGCAAGCTGTACTTTACATGCACTCTGCTTTACTCGTCTTAATTGTAGCAGCGTATTAGCCATGTTAATGTCTTTTACACAAGCACATGATCTGGCCAGTTCCCTCAGCTGTGCTGCTGGCAGACCAAGAATAATATTGCTGTGCGAAGACATGGCTGTTTTCCAGCTTCATCGTGATGCATTGGCTGGATCCAAAAGGAAAAGTAATTTGCATTTGTGATAATAAATGATTAGATTGTTATCATCTCATTTTCAGAGGATCTAAGCATACTGTAATATATTTTCCTTCTTGATCATGCATTTTGTCAGTATGATTGAAATTACACTGGCACATGAAGACTGATCACCTCTGCACATGTGATGTGTACCTATAAAGGGTCATTGATCTCGGATCTCAGCACATTTCAAAGACACATCGTGTTACCCAAAGCAAACAATGTAAAATAGGCCCATTAAGGAGTAATGAATCCATCAGGGAGAAATGGATTTGTCTTGAGGCCGAATCAATAGAGTATGTGCATGCGTGTGGGAGCGTGCGTGCATGCAGCTATACAAACACTTAAAGCGTGGCCTAGTGATTTACACCATTCACCTAGAACACGTTCCACACAGTGTAACCATCTCAGGGGATAGAGAAAGGTTCGCTGCAGCTGCGAACAGGTGACTTGTGTTCAATTTGCTCTCATGAGAGGCAGAAGTGACACGTACTTACTTACAGCGGCGTTACGTCAGCCCCTCTTCTCTAAGTGCAACAAACACTTCCTCTTCCGACTGCCACGTACTTTGTCGCTACAGTCATGTGCAGCACATACGTTCCACATCATGCATATTCATCGGGACACTGAATGGTATGTTGAGCCGCTCATTTTACTTTAATTAGAGTGGAAAAGCATGACTCAGAGGGAATAAAGAGAAAATTCGGGGACAGATAGGAATCATTGGCTTTTGTGTTGTGATTTCTCGCTCTGACTGGTGAAAGAGTTCTCTCAGTTTAATCACTGCTCCTGTGAATGGAAACAGGTCCCAGGCGGAGCGCGCTGCCAACGCAGCTTCTTTCTATGAATAGTCAAGCAGACCTATATTATTGAAATGCTCCATGCGACATTTGATGCATCACACTTTTTCTGTATACAGCTGCCACATTCCTTTCATTGTGTACATCTTGCACTGATGTACCGTCACTCTTTTACCGCGGATGCATTACGCCCCTTAGGTTGGAAGGGGTGACAAAAAAGGACAGCTGTGAAATGTTTTATTTTGAAAAACTGCAATCCGTCTCAATAGGATGCGCTCAGTCCCTGTCCCTGCCATGTCAGTGATTTCAGAAACCAAGGCCTCCTCTCGTTTTCTTACAATTCCAAACACTCCACAACTACTCCATAACACTCCAACTCTTCTCCAGCTTGAAGAGCAGTTGCGGACCGAAACAGGAGTGCTTCATTCTGTTCATGACTTTTAAGCTATTCACAGATGTGTTGTTTAAAGGTTGATCTACTGCAGTTCCCCCGAGTGTGGCTGCGCAGCAATTCCGTTTTTTTCCTCTCCAGTCCTTCTTCTGATTTTGCTGTTGAAATGAGATTTCATTTTGATCGCCTTGTCTTGTTAAATCAATAAAAATAGAAGAGGATAAACATCTCTCCTCAGCTCTAAGCGTATATGAAATTGGGCTATCCCCACCCCCTCTCTTTTTCATTCTTTCTCAAGCAATCAGAAGTATTCTCCCTGTCCACCTCCTCTTTCTCCAAAGGAGACTAAAAGGCTGCAGGACTATTGTTTACAGCTACCTCTCAACCTCCCCAGGGCCTGATAAGCACCTGGAAAGAGAATAGGATGGCTTTACAGGGCCTCTGTTAGCTACTGAGATTTAATTACAAAAGAAGTCTGTGATGGGAAAGTATTCACAGAGGGTAGGAGAGTAGAAAACCCCAACCTCTACTGCAGTACATATTTAATCATTCATAATAATGGGAGATATTTGCGCTATGAAAATTGCTACAGTTGGACATTGAGTCATAGTCCCTTGAATTATAATTAAAAGTGTGGCAGTGTGTCAGGCAAACTGGAGAGGTCGCCAATAAAAACTGTCTCAACAAACTAAAATGGTTTGGAAATTTAAGGCTACTCTTTTCCAGATTTTACAGAGGAATGACATGCTTCCATGAAATTCAGCAGAGTCATGAATTAGCATAAAGCAACGAATTGGTTACTAAATGACAGTGCACTAGGTAATTTACACCAAATTAAACAATTACAACAATTATGCACAAGGTTAGATGTAATTACTTGGTAGCAAGCTGCGTGGACGTCTGAAGCGCCAGAGACAGAGAAGTGGAAATGCCGATTCTGCATTTTACTTTGATTTCTGTGCTCCTTAGGCGAATGGGAAGCGCAGGCAAAGCAAAACCCATTGCCAAACGTTGGCTGCCTACTTAAAATGCAGAGGACTTAAGTGAAGAAGAAGACCTACGTTGAAGTTGTAGCGTAAGGTTGAAACCCACCGCAGAAGCTGGAGGGGCTGCACACCGAAAACAGTTAAATGCTCCGTGGAGTGAAGGCCAAAGTTATTGATTCTGCATTTTTTTCACCCTGTAGTTTTACAAACTTTCACCAGAGGCTGAGAGGGATTAACGGATGTGCAACTGTCACAGCTGTCATAGCTGGATTGACTCTTCCTCTCCCACTTGGGTGCTCATCACGCCAACAGTTAGGCTGCACTTGATAGAAATGGTAAATGATAAATGGCTCACACTTGCCTTTTTTTTTTTCTTTTTTACTTTGCCTAAGTTCTACAAAGACCTTTACATTGTTTTTTTTTCCTATTCACACCTTTCTATATCTAGCGTGTAGTCCTTAGTTACCACATTACACGTCTATGAGCATATCAGGAGCGGTTCGAGGTTCAGTGTCTTATTCGGATGCGGTGGGTCTGAGGACCGAACTGCTGAGAAGACCTACTCTAACTGACGATCCATGGGTATTTCCACACCACGATGACGCTGAAGTTGCACTATTTAAGACGTTTGTTAAGTTAGTCCACAGCTCCAGGATCACCAGCATGTTAAATACTGCATCTGCTGCGTGTGAATGTGATTTCACATCTCAGCAGTTTGTTCGAGTTCAAAAGCGCTGTGCTGTGTTCGTCCTGTCAGTGCGGTTCATTCGAGCTGATCTGAGATCTGTCAATCAGCTAACACTGCTTATGGTTTAATGATTTTCAAAGTTTGAAAGAGTTCTTGTTTGTTTTTAATCATTCATGTTTGGCGTAGTGGATAACACTTTGTCATATGTCAAATTTAGAGCCATTTCTATTCCTTGTTTATTTGGGTTTTGAGTTTAGCATTTTAATGTCACAGGCAAAAATTGATTTATTTTGTCATGTTAATCAATTAATTATGTCAAAATTACATAAGTAATTCTCCTTTTTTCATTATATATTCAGCAAAGGGTAGTTATTACACATGAGGGGGTTTAAATGACAAGAAGCATCTATTTGAATATAATGGAGGTCAGTGTTATTAATGAGATTAAAAGAAGAAAAAAAAAAAAAACAAAGCTTGAGGGGTTGATGCAGGTTGATATGCTAAAGAGGTTAAAAGTGTTTCCATACCAGAGAGGTCTCTGCCCACTCCCAGTGCCAGGCCATTTTTGATCCACAGGACGACTCCATGGTATCCGGGTATAGTGCACGGCAACGTCACAGGCTGGCCTGCCACCACCACCAGGTCCTGTGGCTGCTGGGAAAACATGGCCTCCGCCCCTTTAACACACAACAGGCAAAGAAGTTAGGTCAGTCTGTTTGAATCATGCCATTTTACTTCACAGGGAGGCAGGGGAAGTTCACGATCCATGAGAAAAATAAACGATGCCTTCAATCTTTGAAATGCTAAATGAGAGTAAAAATGCACAATGTGCCTATTCCCACCAATTTCACTCAAACCTGTTGTCAAACTTGTGCTGAAAGAACCCTAAAGGGTGACATACAAATGTGGCACATCGTTTTACTATTCATGAAACAGAGACAAGATACTGTTCTTGCATCAGAGAGTGCAGCAGACTAAAGCACAGGCTACGAGACAGCCATCATCTGCCAACACCGCTCCAGTGGCATACATTAACTCCAGCTCACACCCGTGTAATCCAGCTGTGCCGCTGCTATTACCTGCACGCTAAAAATTAATGTTCAGGCAGACAAGGCCGCGTAAGTGAACTCCATTAGAGGTGTGCCAGTGAGTACAGCCATAGTAGAAGTGTGACCGCGGTACGGTTGTTGGCGTGAGGGGAGTTCAGGTGTACTCGGAAAAGACTGCGTGCTGACGTGCATTCACAGCTGCTGCAAAGGATTTAAAAGTCCAACCTACTCTCTGACATTCTGAGACTGCTGTGTTTGCAGTTCGTTCATTTGCTGTGTTGACACCGGCTACCTTTTTCCAGCCAAATATTCTGCCGTCCCGAGTTGTGTTGTAACAGGAACCTACAAGTTAAAAGGAGGAATGTTTTGACATTATGGTGAAATGGTTTTAATCAAGCCCTCTTTTTTACCCCGGACTATTTGCAAATAAAAGCTTATAAAAGATATGGCGTGTAGTGAGTTACAAAAACAGACTTGTGTAAAGACTTTGTGGGTTATGACATGTTTTCATTTTACATCTTTATATCACGCTGCTCCCTTGTTCGCTTTATTTTTTTGTTCAGATGAAAGTACTTACTCTTCATAATGTCAAACGACAAAGAAAACACTGCTGGCATTTTAAGAAGTTCATTTCAATTTAGGTAGAAAATTTGAATTTTCTTCAGCTCTAAACTAATTTTGTTGTTATCCAAGATGCAATCATCGGTTTATATATTAATTCAAGAGCATTCATGAAGGCTCTTTACACGATCACTGTCAAAAACTGCACACTTTTCTGTAAATAGCATAAACAATCCTGTATACTATCTCATTCTAACATTTTAATACCTACCACTAAACCCGTGTCAGTAAAAAGAAATGAAGTGCTCTTTCTCAAAACATATAATAAGCTTAACATAATCTGTTAGCTGATGACTTCCCTGGTTAACTTTGCGCAAGTGTGATGTGACTGTTGTGTGAGGATTGTGTTGCCCTTCAACCTGGAAAGCTTTGTTCAGCTTTGACTGTTTTCCAACATGAGGAGCTCACCTGAGATGCACTTTGCAGCGTGCACGCGTATGAAGAGTGCCACACATTTAGACAGCGACTCATCTGTCAGATTATCTTGTTCACAAAAAAATGTTGAAAGCATGACAGGTCCCTATATCTGCTCATCACTTTTATTCTTCTCCTCTCAGTTTCCTGGAGAGGCGCACATCTCAAATTTGCAAATGTCAACGTTTGTGAGTTTTGAAATAAGACATTTATTAGCTTTAGATCAGAATTGTTTTTTTTTTGTTTTCTTCACTGCACATGCAAGTATCGCACATTCTTTTCAAATTAACCTTTTTATTTTTTTTGCTCTTTTTTTACATTGTAACCCTTAACCTTAATAATATTGCTACTATCACAGTTTTTTTAATCTTATTATATTACTGTTTGAAATATTGCTGTTTTTGTTAAGTTATGTTGGCATGTGGACAGTTCGCTATATGTCACTGCCCATCCTGTGAGCACGTGGCAGATAAAACAACTTTGATTTGAATTCAATTCAATTTCAATTTTATTTATATAGCGTCTATTACAACACAAGTTGTCTCTAGGATCTTTCCAGAGACCCAGAACATGACCCCCGAGCAATTATTACATAAACAGCGGCAGGTAAAAACTCCTCTATCTTCTTAATCTTGAATATCTTTATTTAGGAAGTCAGAATTCATGATTTTATTGTGTCCAGATTTTCAAAGACAGACTTTTATACTTTAAAGTCAAAATTTTCAAGTTTCACGTCACAATGTCTGATTTCTTCAAGTCCAAATTAGTGAGCTTCTAAAGTCTGGATTTTTAACTTCATATTTTCAAATTTGGCATGTTTGCGTTTGTAATTTTTTAAATTTTATTTTAAATTCAGAATGTCCAAATTTATAAATTCACAATGCCTGTACCTGTGACAGCAGAATGGTTTGCTTTAGTTTAAAGTCAGAATGTTTGAATGCATAACAACATAAGTTCTAAAGTTAACGAAGTCTGGATCTAAAAAGCTTAAAATATATTTTTAAAACTCTGCTGAATTTGTCCCACAATCGTAATCTTGTCAGTATGTGAACTCTGACGAGACACCGCCATGACCGCGGATGCAGCTGTTTTATTTTGTTACTGTGTTTCGTGTCTCTGTGCACACAAAGACTCTGTTCTGCAGTAGCTGCCGATGGTTGAACTGCACGGCGAAGTGACTTTCTCTGCCTCAAACTACAAGGTTCACTAGTCTTAAGCTTTTTGCTCACAAATTTGTCAATTTATATTTAAAAGAGTCAGTCTTTACTAAGTCCGGAATTTTGTTACTTTTGTTTTCATCAAAATCCGACACCCATCAGAATTTTTGATTTTTTTCAAGTGGCCCAAACATGCCAGTGTGTCACAAAAAATGAATTGAAATGAACTGAAAGTTATTTTACAAATCCCAACGGAAAATCACCATAATTCGTTACGGTGTATTTCAGAGACTGAAAAAGAAAAATAACAGACTCCACAAAAAAGCAAAAAGATAATGCATTTAATCCTAAAGGGAGTCCTCTCTGTGGACACAGAGAGTCATTGTAAAAAGTTATTGCTGAAGGCAGTTATGACCTACTGTACCAGACCTCATAGCAGCAGAGCTGAAGAAGCTTCTGCCTGAAGATATTGTTTAATCAGTATATTGTGCAGAGGATGTGCGGTGTTGTCCATTATGTTTAGCAGCTTGTGTAACATTGTTTTTTCTACAATCATCTCTTGGGGCTCTGCAGCGGTCGCCAGCACAGAGCCGGCCTTCTTTATCAGTTTGTTCAGTAAATGGAAGTGAAGTCTGTGCTGCTGGAACAACTGTGTCTGCTTTGCAGCAATGGAAGTAAATAAATGACACAATGAATTATGACACAATAATTATGGAGACAAATCAAAAACCACCACAAACTCCAATTCTATTTGAGCGTAATAGAAATTAGGCTTTTGTTCGTTTGTTTGTTTCAATGTGCAGACGATGTACATTGTTGTCATGCCTTCAAAAGGATTTAAAAGACACCTATGAGGGAAAGATTCAAAGACTTAACTGACAAGAGCTCCTGCCTATCACTTAATATGTTAAAAGTGACCTCCTTTATTCATTTTAAAGCCTGGCTGGGTTTGGAACCAAAGTGTCTTCGTGGAGACAAAGCGGCAAAGAAAAGGCCTGATGTGTGTGAGCAGGACAGGTCTTACATCAAGCATGGCTGCACTCACGCGTCCGTCTATCCAGCCTCTCGGTAACGATTCATTGCTGTCACATCCACCCATTTTATTCTTTTCTAGCGTCATGGTTTAACTAAAACCTAATGTGCCTTCTCTTTACCCTTTGCTAGTCGTGGCACAAAGACAGTCTGACAAATGTTTTCATAACTGAAAAGTACAATTAAGAATCAAAAATAAACTTCCATTACAGCCAGTGATAGAAGGGGAAAGACAGCGATTGAGCTCAGAGTTAAAGATCCAAATTAATAATGATTTATAAAGCATTTAAATGAGTTTGCCAAAGAAATTAGTTGAATAAATACAATAAGGTGGAAAACAGTGACGCTATGTCTATTTGCTGTGAGTCAAATGGCCCTTGACTTCAGGTTCTGTGGATGTGTAGGCACTCGAAGCTGAGGCGGCCACTCTTTGGTCTGTCGCTACAGACAACAGACAGCCTTGTGGGTCTTCCTCACTCAGCAACAGCCAGACATGGAGTGACTGGAAGTTTATATTGTTTCATACATTATTTGAAGAGCTTAGTGACAGTGGCAGAGCAATTATTTACTTTTGCACCTCTGTACGAGTAAATCCAGGCTTTTTCTTTTGCAAAAGTCCTATTTAGAACTTAAAGACCTAAAAAGAAAAACTGTATACAACAAACTAAAGGTTTGAAGGTGTTTTTTCAGACACTTTCAACAATTGAACATTTCCGCAGTTTCGAGGGTTATAAATCATTGCAGACCTTGCATTTTCAAATTGTTAACATTTGGCATATGCAAACTGTAAAACAACCTTTTCTACCTTTCTACCCTTTTATTTCTAATTGTAAAATCCCTTCCATTAACATCACATGAATCTGTCACAAAAGTGAATGCACATCTATATAGAAGATAAGTGTCAAACACAATTTAACGATATAAAAATTACAAAAGCTGTGTAAATCATAAATACTAAGACGTAATTTGCTGGCACAAAGACGCAACAGGAGCTTTCTGCACATGTGTGTGACACGAGGCAGGTGATGGAGACGGTCAGGGAAAAGTTGAAGACGGGGGGAATTTTAAACAAAAACATACACAGATAGAAAAAGTTAAGTCTGGAAACAATTTAAGGAAATAGTAAATCTAGATGAGGAATATGCTATATTTTATTTGTTTGTCTAATGTTTGAAAGTTTGGGTTAAGACAGACCGTGATTATTCCTGGCCCAAGGAAACAAGACCACTGATTTCTCTTTTCTTTTCTTTTAAAATCACTGTCCTTTGCAGTTTTCAAGTAGCCAAGCGTACTTGATGGTCTTTTGTGTTTGCATTTATTATTATTATTATTATTATTATTAATCAGCTATAATTCATGGGTAATTTGTTGGAATGAATCATGTTTGATAGTTCTGATTAACGTAACCGATTAGAACTGTTTCTCAACAAGGACTGATTTTATTTATGGAAAACAGCAAAAATAAGTTTCAGATAAATCTAAGATGGGAAAGCCCTTTTCAAGTCTGGGCAGTAGGTTCTAGTCCCATGATAATGCTGGTGCAAGACGTCATGTCTTGCTTATGTGGTAAAATCTCGGACAGACGTCTATAGGCTGTACATAGGTATCATGTGACATCGCACAGCGGTCACAGCGCCATCATTAGGACCCACCTCCAATATCTGCACCCATCTGCGCTGTGATAACAGCAAATCTCAAAAAATTGCTTAACCTTTTACAATATCCCCAAAAGCCCTGAACAGAATTGCTGCCATCAGGAGGGATCACTGGACCCAAATATCGCAAAAACCTTATTACGCTGTCATTGGCTGGCTTTTCAGACATGCTGATAATCTAGTTTATCGCAAAAGTGTAATGGAAACACATGTTGTGTATTTCCACGTCTGACAGCACTGAATTTGACATAGTAGGTAAATCTAAAGCCATCAAAATGTAGTTTCCAGCTGTTTTTGGCGAGGTAGTTGTACTTAAACACTACTTATAATTATGCATTACTGCATTACATAAGGGCTTTACTTCTGAGTAATCATTTGAATGATCAGTGCACGATTGAATGATCAATGATAGGTTTAAACTTTAACACACTCTTTGTTTAATCTCATTGTTATTTTACGCTCTGTATACTGCTTGTCTTATAAGATAATTGTACACGTCAGAGAATATATCTTGTACAAGTTGCTTATCTTCATGTCATCTGTGACCTCCTTATTTTCAATAAAAGCCTTAAGAGGCCATCAGAGGGGGGGCGCGGACAGAGACGAGAGCAGCTGAGATGAGGCTGAGTTCTCTGTCCGTCCTCCGTGATGATGAATGAAAAACTTACTGACTTTGTCTTCCTTCCTTATTGTGTGTTTAATAAATGTTAGGTCGTTTAAACCTGACATTTAATTGGTCCTTCGAGCCGGATCCCAACAAACCAAGGAATCCAGCAGGTGCGGTGGACTTCAAGGAAACTGTGGACGTTTATAAATTTCAAGGCTGATCATCCGCCTCACCGGCTGGAGTCCAAGGTTGACGGGAGAACCGAAGGAAGACAAAGTTGGTAAGTGAGATTTTGTTGTGTTACCCTGAAAGAATAGGGTGTTGAGGGACGACGGAGTCCGATAAAGTCCGTGTTAAAGGCCGTGGAATTCTAGACACTGACGGTAAAAGAGGGGCGCCGGAGTCCGATAAAGTCCGTGAGAAAATACGTGAAAATTCTAGATACTGACGGTAAAAAGAGAAAAATAGACGACGGAACCGATAAATTCCGCGGGTAAAGTAACGTCATTTCTGTGTTGAGTGATTGTGAGTGTGACTGGAGATACAAAACCACCAGGTATTTTGTCTCATGTAAAACCAGTAGGAATGTAAACAGCAACCTGTTGTGGAAGCAGAGGCAAGAATCCTCCGCTTGGGAATCAAGTTGAAGTGAGAATTACCACTTCAGGTGATTTAATTGCTGTCCTACTGACAAAAAATCCAGGTGTTAGAATACCCTAGGTATTGAGACCGACCTGGACTAAAACATCTAAAAATAAAAATAAAAAAAAAAAAAAAAATGGGGAAATTGATCAGTAAAATCGACCATAAAAGAGGATTGGTTTGTGAGGACTGGAAATACATGCAGAAAAAAGATCCGAAGTCAATAAAATACCTGAACCTGTGGATCAGTAAATATGGTTTTAAGGGAACTCTAAACTCACAGAAAATAGTTGAACTGCAGGATAAGATAACTATTGACACAAAACGGAACCCCAAGAAGATGCGAAAGCGCGGTTTCGCAGAAAGCCAGATATGGTTGAACGAGGCGACGAGGCGTGAACAAGGAGAAGGGAGGGGGGACTGTAGACAGAAAAAACCCGAGGTCATGTTTTACAAAACAGACGAGACGGGGCCTGTACAAAATGACGAGGACGATGAGAACAGAATTCTTTCTGACAGTATCCCAATCTATCAACTGTTGACCCCTCCGCCACCTGAGTGTATCCTTGAACTAACCCTGAAAAACACACCTACTTCTCCGCCACCTGCTGACACTGTTCCTCTCATTGAAGTTGCAAATCCTAACACTGACGATGTTAAAAAGGCTGAAGAAGGCCTGACCTCCCATGGGGAGGATGTGGAGCGATCTGTCTGTGACGGAGAGGTCCAGCGGGTTTGGATGACTGCTCTGGGCAGTGACTGGCGTCATGTAGGAGGTGACTGGGACCCCCAGTATGACGGTAATGTTTTGGATCCAGATAAAATGCAGCTGCGACGCAGAGTGAAGGAACTCGGTGACGGAACAAAACAACGTTTCAACGCTTCATCTGTCTTCACAGTGGTGGACATCAGGAACACCGTTTTCTCTGTCCCCATTCATAAAGACAGCCGATCTTGGTTTGGTTTCAGATTTCTGGATGGAAGAAGAAGGAAAAAGAAAAAAAAAAAAAAAAAATCTGTACCAATGTGTGAGCCATGATGATGATCATGTCTCAACAGGAGGGAAGGGGTCAGAGGTCATTTGGATTGAAAACTCCGATAGGAAAGGTGAGCCAAAGTCTGATAATAGGGTGGATTCAGACATTTAGAGTCTGAATAGACCCGAAAGTCAGTGAAGCATTTTAAGACACCTGACCAAGTAGAGGAGACAATAATTCAATCGAAATGACACCAAATAGGTAAGAAATGCTGCAGGATGCTGACTGCTGCAAATGATGCAGGATGGTGACGTTATTCCTCATCCTGAGTTTTTGTTGTTGTAGTCACCCTGTTGCTTCCTGTTTCAGTGGATCCTGATATCTCAGCTGAAGGACTGACGACTGTCTGCCGTAACATCAAGAAGCCTTCACAGAACCAAGAGATCCAGCAGCTCCACTTGGACCTCTGACAACGATCCCACATACATTGATGTCATCAGATCTCCACGAGGTGTCAGATGAGTATAAATTTGTAGACCAGATAGCAGCAGGATTTGAGTCCTCTGTTTGGTGCACGTTAAACAAAAATGTAGACAGAATAAAACTACATCTATTACAATGTTCAGAAATTAGGAAGCTGCACACAGAACGGGTTCGAGGCTGTATTTGGACAGCTGTCTGCCACGTCTCTTATGACTTTCCAGAACAGGATTGCCCTGGAGAAGGGAGGTGTGTGTGTGTGTGCCATGTTTGGAAAACAGTGTTGCACTTTTGATAACACCGCAGATGGTAGTCGTACCAAGGACATACGAGGGCTGTGGACCCTGAATGGTGAAAGTGCTGAGGAGCACTCCGGTGTTGACACCTCCATGTGGATGCATGTGGCGAGTACCGAACCTTGAATCTTCTGTACTAGTATCCATCGCTGTATTTTCAGCATTTCTGACATTGTGTGGTTGTTGTTTCATTCCGATGTCTGCGTGCACTGCTGAACCGATTGATGACCACAGCCATCTCACCCGTGGAAGATCATGTGGCACAAATGTATCTGATTTTGGGTCTTGACTCTGATAGTGATGATGAAAAAGATGATGATGCAAATTTTCTTTGATAATGATGATATTAATATCTCTTTTTTTTGCCTTATAGAAACCCCTCTGAGTGTAAATGTCTTTGTACTCATGAAAAATGACTCCATGACTGAAGATCACCTGAAGTGATCTTGGACGACGTGAAATAAACAAAGATTGTGTTAAAGCAGGAGGGAATGATAGGTTTAAACTTTAACACACTCTTTGTTTAATCTCATTGTTATTTTACGCTCTGTATACTGCTTGTCTTATAAGATAATTGTACACGTCAGAGAATATATCTTGTACAAGTTGCTTATCTTCATGTCATCTGTGACCTCCTTATTTTCAATAAAAGCCTTAAGAGGCCATCAGAGGGGGGGCGCGGACAGAGACGAGAGCAGCTGAGATGAGGCTGAGTTCTCTGTCCGTCCTCCGTGATGATGAATGAAAAACTTACTGACTTTGTCTTCCTTCCTTATTGTGTGTTTAATAAATGTTAGGTCGTTTAAACCTGACAGCTGCCTTGACTATTTTCTCAACAGCAGTAGTGGTAATCGCAAAAAATTGGACTAAAGACCAAAGATGTTTTTGTCCATCTTCTTCAACATGGAGATTTTCCTTTGCGTAACGGCACATTCACATGTCAGCACTTGTGTTTGTTATTAATATAACCTTAAGGCAATGATTTATCAAGAAACTTCTTTTTTGTTTTTGTTTTTTTTTGAAAGAAGAAAATGCGGGTCACAGAGCGGGTCGGGTTTTATTTTGAATTTATCAAAATTCGCAGTTCCAGTTGCGGTCTAATTGTATGAAAACGGGTTATATCTTAATCTACCCGGGCAACACTGGCATACTAGTGTTCGGAAACACTTATAAGGATGTAAGAAGAGGATGATGACATTGCAGTGCAGAAGCCCCATTCTGACAATGTGGTTGCCAACAACTTAATATTTCAACTATACTGACATTTGCATTTCATATTTGTAAAATAGAAGTTACGTGTCTATATCCACCTCTTCTATTCCCTGCATTCATTTCTACTTAGCTACTAAACTCTGTTTATATGCATCACAGAACAGATTGCGATTCACGCTGAGTTTGATTTAATACAATCCGTTTAGGAGAGCGAGACCACAGATTTTTGACAGCCCGGTTATTTCAAACGTTGGAGAAAAAAACAAAACAAAAAACAAACAAACAAACAAACAAACAAGAAAAAAAAACAGGTAGTTAAATATGGAGCCCAGTGCCATAATCATAATGTGGACCAGCACTTTGCTTTGCCTAATGTTGTCATTTCACTTCAGATAATTTGTTTACCATTGGATGGCTGCTGCATTTCCACACACTCCAGCACTATTTTCCCCTCGGTGCTAACTGCCCCCAATTTCATTGCTCTTTGCCAATCAGGCCTGAAAATAACCGTTACGGACGCACATCCAGCCCACTTCAGAGGAATAATCAGCATGCTGTCTGTGTGGCATGTGGCCACACAGCACCAAAGCTTAGCTCGTGATCATTATCAAAAACTATTACCCCTCTGGCCTGGGCATTTTATACCAGCAATTTAGAAGCACATGAGAGCTTCACAATATGGAGGAGTGGCTGAAGTAGTCGTGTGTGTTGTTATTTGGTAGCCAGTGACTACAGTTTCTGTGTTTTATGACTTTGTTGCTGGAAATATTTAGTTTGGTATCAAAGAAGGTAGGACTGGAGAAAGAACTGGTGCAAGTGTGGGTGGGATATTTTTATCTTCTTCTAATGCAATAGTGTTGCCATAGGTGACAGGCTGCTTGTTTAAGGTGTGAGGTTACAGAAACAGAATCAGGTTATTCTTATAGATTTTATTGTAATGACCACCAGAATCTACAGTAACGTGAATGAAAAATATCATCTGCGCTCCCTGCAGGAGCCGCAAATGGTCCATTTGTTTAAACTACACGGGGAAGCACCCTCCAGGAAAAAGAAAAGTACATTTTCTGACCGAGCTGGGAGCTTTTCTTTTTTTTCTATTCTTTCCAAAGCTCTGGGAATCATCACTCAATTCTAGCAATAAGCCTTCAGTGGTGTTTATACTGAACCGCAGGTCTGCATTAAACACAAATTCTCTGCAATATGGATTACTCTTTCTAAATCTTTATCTCTCCCAAATGAAACTTGAAAATTGCAATGCATTTCCATGTCTTTCTTAACCAGACAATGATTATTCATAAGCCTACAACTCCGCTGAATATTCTTTAAATCTCACCACAGGTCTATTGGCCATGCTTTTATAATTACGTGCAAAGTTAACATCACTAACTTGACAGCAAAGCAGCACAAAAGAATTATCTTGCCTATGGTTATATGACTCCGTTCGTATTTGTGAAAATTACTTTCACATCTTTGATAAATGCATTCGGCGAGATGACTGAAAAAAAGCATTTTGACAAATGTACGAGGGAGGGGCGGGGGAAAGAGAAGAAGAAGAAGGGAAAAAAACAAGCCCAAGTTCAGAAGCGTTAAAGCAACATTACTACAAACGTGTGACAGAAACTTGGCAGGAAAAGAGCCAAGTAATTATCAGTCTTGACAGCTGAAAGTTACGCTTCAGTCTTCCATGTTGTAAATTATAATATATTCACAAGTCTCCCAATAATTATGATTAGCTGTGAACCACTGATTATAAGGGACTGATAAAGAAATAAGACATTTGATGTAGTTTAGTTTTAGTTGGGTTTTTTTTAACGTATCAAATATTAATTTCTGCCAATGCATATCTTGTGCAGACAAAATGTACAGAATGGCACAATGGTGCTGAACACATGATCTCAAACTACACTTAACTTGACTTTAGGGCTCGCAGGTGCTAATTCTGTGGCTGAATATGAGTAAAAACCAATAGCAGTGGATCCCATCCAATGATCATTCTCAGTAACGGCATGGACACCGTGGTGTCGTTGTGGATGTGCTGACAACACGGAAAAAAACACAAAGAGAAAAGAAAAGGCAGGAATGATGATCCTAAATTTATCCTAAATATTTAAGTATTTATCATGTATGTGCTCTAGGCGGGTGTGATAATGACGTTTTGTTTGTTAAGTTGTGTTAGATGCTGAGATGTAAGAAACAAAATTAAAACAATTAAATAAAAATAAAAACATTATTTTACAGAGGCATTAACCCAAACTGTGATATTGGGTGATGCAGTGTATCTCAGAGGAGCTTTTTATTTTTTTATTTTTTTTTTTTTTTTACATTGGCTACTTCATTAATATCAAAATATAATCCCTCATATGCAGGCTGTGTTAGTAACTAATAATGAATATTTCATAAAGCTCCATCCAGCCCATAAAGGGAGGCATGTGTGACTATCAATCTCATCAGAATGTTCAAATCCTTTTTTCCTGCTTGACCACTTGTAAAACAAACACTGTATGCAGGCTGAAAATACACTCGGCCCATCGATGCTGAGATGCCTGAGTGAATTTTATCTGTGGGAATGCAAATTCATGAGGCAGGGAAGATAAACATCAGTGCTGCTGGAAGACACCACATTCATGCCCTCTCTCACACTGGTGCATTAGTGGAGCATGACAGTTTCCAAGGCACAATCAAGACGGATCGCCTCCAATGACGACTTCTAAAAATTACAAATGGCAAGAGCGGGAAGGCCTTGCAGGCACTCGCTTTGTCATCAGCTATCTGGCCAGAAGATGCAAGAATTTTGTGGGCATCTTTGCATGTGAGGAAGTGGAGCGTCATGGGCCATGAACGGTTTATTAAGTCCTGTAAGGGTGCCACTTCTTCATATGAACTGCACACACAATGGGGTACAAAGATCATTAGTGAATCATGAAGCATGGATAGGATTTTTCTTCCTTCTTTTTCTTTTCTAAGCAGTTCAAACAATCCATACAAAGTAAGTCATGACCGGGGCACTCTTAAGGAAAGAGATTTTCAATTTCAAGAGCTGTTCTCCCCGGTTAAATAAAGGTAAATAAATAAACAAGGAAATCAAGTGCTGGATATATGTTAAACTTTGTGTTCATAAGTTCTGTACAAACAAGATCCAGTGTGACCACTGATTGCAATTACTGTTATAAAACAGCAACTTCTATGGGCTGGTTTCCAAGGTAACTTAAGTTCAAAGACAACGGTTCAGTGATTCTAGTTAGCACAAATGCAACCGAACCCCAACTAACCCTCCTCCTTTGGCTGGTATTGATTAAAAAGTGTGGGGAAATGGAGCGACTCACTTTGCAGACCGAACTACTTTTTGAGCGCTCACTTTTGCATAATAGGAAGCAGCGACATAAAAGAAATGCAAATGAGCGAGCGAGATGGAGAAGAGAAGGAGTTTCTGAGTTCAGATGGAGTCTGATTGAACAGGAAAGGTCCCTTCTGTTTCTCTATCCTAGCATTATGTCTTTTTTTTTTGTCCACTTTCCCCCCACTTCATTGCCTCTCGCCTCTTAACTTCACTTCACTTCAAGAATATTCCTTTAAAGCTTGTTTTACAAGCTCAAGGTGAGACTTGCTATTGTCGTCTTCCTGATATATGAAGACTTCAGTGTTTATTGATGTTTGGATACAAAGACCCTTGATGATTCAGAGGAACGCGTACGTGCAGGGAAGGGGACCTTTTAAGATGTTCAAAGTGCAACTGCGTTCAGATTGATCAAGTTCATTAAGGAAGGACGAGCATTTCAAGCAGAATCAGCTGACTGACTTGATGAATGGGGTGTAAAGAGGGTCTTAGTTCAATAGCACACATCATACATTCTGAGTCACAATCCCATTTTTCTATTACATGATATGTCAGAGGCACAGAGAGTTGCATTAAAGTGCCCTTTCCCCAGCTATAATTCATATTTTGTTAAGATAACAAGATAAAAGTGTACCTTGACTTTCAAGACTTCGAGCAGTTTTGTGTCGGTGAGTGACATTAAATCAAGAGATACGTCACTGACTCTCTGAAAAGATAGATAGATAGATAGATAGATAGATAGATAGATAGATAGATAGATAGATAGATAGATAGATAGATAGATAGATAGATAGATAGATAGATAGATAGATAGATAGATAGATAGATAGATAGATAGATAGATAGATAGATAGATAGATAGATAGATAGATAGATAGATAGATAGATAGATAGATAGATAGATAGATAGATAGATAGATAGATAGATAGATGAGAGAAAGGAGTGGAGTTTTATTAAGAGGTGATTTCAAAAGGCGTTCTCCAACTCTGATTTCCCATTCAACATGTTCCAGAAAGTAGAGACATCCATTTTCCTCTCATCGTCTTCTGCCGTCGCTCCCCTTGGAGACAGCCTCATCTCATTCTTCTGCAATGGCTGCTGTGACATTGAAGGAGACCCCTAATCAAAACATTTGTCTTTCTTTCCGCCTGTGCTCAGACCGGTGAATGAGAGCTGACACCAGAGGGAGACGTATTTGTCCCAATCAGGGGCTCGTCTCCGTGTCACCGCCGGGTGAGTGTTTCATCTCGACAGGGCACTGATGAATCCGCCACTTAGCCTTGATTTGGAGTAGCGGCTCGCTACCACCAAAGTGCCAGGTTAAATTACAGCATCAGCGGCTGAGCCATGACCATTACAGGCAGCACAGGCATTCTGCCTTTACCATAAAAGCTCATAAATGCCGCTATGATGACCCTCTGCTTGGCCTATTGTCATGTGAGCTGTAATGACAATGGTCTGTTGTCATAGCATTGTCTATAATATTGCTTTTATGGCTGTATTTGAGAGTTTATGAATGACATGTTTTGTTTTTTTTTTACTTGAAATTAACAGTAAATGGTGCATATTATAGAAGAATGCATGTTTTTCCCTGTGCTTGAGTGCATATGTATGTTTGTCTGAACTGACAACCAACTGAAAAGCGCTGCAATAGCACAACCTCATAATTTTATCCGGTTGTCACGTAAGTCTGAAAATGTGTAATTCAGCGGCTCTTTTAGATTTGCAAGATACAAAAAGTGAAATTGCGACGACGTGTCCATCCCTTTAAAACAGGCTATAAAGAAGGCGTAAAAACATCTTTTGTACCGTATCTTTGAGGTATTTTTTCACCAAAGAATTTGACAGGCAAATGACTCAGACATCACCACATTTTGTTAAAAAAACAAAAAAAAAAACCACCAAAAAAAACAAACTATTTACATTACAACCAATCACGGCTGTAAAAGAGACACTGATTCTTGGTTAAGCTGCTTTTACTGGAAGAGACAGTAAGCAGGGCTCGAATGTTGGACCATGTACGCCTGTGTCCAAAACAAAGCCCATCGGGAGAAATCCCATAGTTTCATCTAATGGGATAACTCACTACTATCTAATAAACTGTAATGATAGTCTCTCTGGCACAACCAAAGCATCAAACTCATCTGGCTTGAATGTTTGGTTGTGTCAGAAGCGCTTCCCATTATCACAGGTGGTCAGGTGTGATACATTTTGGATTAAACCAAATGCATGTAAGCTGCTGCAATTCCATATATTAGGAAAAGAAAAAATGGGAGAGCCTTGCTTGTGCATCCGTGGGGAAAGAGAGATGTGAGTGAGCGTCCCACTGGCTGGAGCACCTGTCAGACAGAGTGGAATGTTGTTCCAAGACAAGGGAGCGAGGAAAGCTTTATCAAGGTGTGCAGGATAACACTGACATGAGATAAGGGACCTGAGTGGAAATCCCATTATGCCACACCTTCTCAAAGAGGGCTGTGTCAGGACAGGAGCACAGACATCCATTTCAGCGTAGGAGCCATGATTTTACTTGGAAAAAAAGAAAAAAAAAAAAAGCCAATAAGTTTCAAGTGTACACTCTAACTTTAAGTGCAAAGCATTAAGCAGACACTCTATCCTTTAATTTCATTTGGATTCCAAAAGCATTTCTTTGAAATGCACCCTTAAATGGACAAAAACATTATTTCCAGAAAGCTTTAGGCAATCTCTTTAAAGTCGTATAAAAAAAAATTATGGTTTAAAATGAGAACACCAGAAGAGATGATTTTGTCGTCCTTTGGACTTTATTTACTGTGTCCTCTAAGAATATGTGACTCCCTAGCAATTCATCACTGGGGACCAAATGGGACCACTAAACATTACCCCATCGGACGTGCCTTCGTATTGCCACCTCGAGCACGACACCTTTTTCAGGAAAATCTCTCAATCTGAGCTTGATTTGCATTTCAAAGTAGCACTTTACAGCCATGGTGAGGACATAAAATCACATCTGCTTTCAAATAAATAAATGGAAATCCAAAATGGTATAAAAGATGATATAAAAGCAAGAGCTGGCAGAAACCTGCGCTTGTCATATTTTATGCCATTTACAGTACATTAACAAATGCCATAAAAGTGCACAGATGTGTGAGATGAAGTAGTTGCAGGGTTTAGGAGACTTAAGGCAGTAATATAAATGTGAAGGCGATGTTAGAAAAAGGCTCGCTAGAAACTGACAAAAAAGCCGAAGAAGTCATTCATGAAGCTTAGTTTTACCTTTTCACTTATTCTCTGTCATTTTCAACACAAAAACATTTGAAGAGCTGTTTTGTTTCTGAAGGAACCTTGACCCCAGCACCTCTGACACAAATCTTGACCTCTGCACAATTAAAAAGGAGCATTTTTATTCCCTAAGCCGTACAACCAATACTGAACCAGACTGTGGGGTCAGTCGTTGCTGGTCCCTACGTGGGACTCAGCGACAAAACGAAGAAAGCGTAGCCTCCAGTGGATCACAGGAGTGGTTTGAAGCTGAATCCGTGGGTCTTCTCATCTCAGGTTACATTCCTTCAGTGCTTCTAGCTTCCCCGGGGCATATTTCTACATCCAACACGGGATCCTGGTTGCTGTTGATTCTCAAGAAAGCTTTTCTTTTTTTTCTTTTTTTTTTTTCAAGTGATTCCTTCAACCCCACAGATTCACACCTCTTGAACTTTCTTTTGCCAAAAGCAATGCCAGGGGGGGGGCATAATTTCACCCCTAATAATGGAAGAGCTTTGAACCCCTGCCATCCTCCCATTACTTCCTCCAAACACACAATTCAACACTGTCTCCTTTATTCTTTCCCGTTTTTCCAGTTTGATGTCAGCTTTGGTCTTGCCAGTTTTATACCCCTCCCCCCTCCTTTTTTTGTGCAGGTAAAACACTTCTTGTAAAAAGCATTACAAATAAAACTGTTTTCTTAAAAGAAAAAAAAAAACAAAACAAGGCACCGTCACTTCTTCATACTTGGAGCACAGGCGGATGGTGATTTCGTGAATGACTCACAGCAGGAAGCGTTTACAGATGAGACTGAGCCGCTTAAGAGAGGCAGTTGGTCATTACTAAGTGTAAAGATCACCAACTGGATCCCAGCGGCTCAAAGAAAAACAATGAAATGAGTGACTAAATAGTTCCCTTTAGACGGTGTATCTCATTAACCAAAAGGCAGGTTAGTCCCAGCGCCTGCTCTCTACAGTTTAGCTCTTCTAAGAAAAAGGCAGGAAGAGAGTACACAGGCAGAGAAGAGACTTCGTGACCATAGTGGGTTTTAGACTGGAGAAACATCCTGTGCTGCTTTTGCCTTAATGAGAGCTCATTGGGACCATTTCAGCCAGAATGCCAGGCATTAAAAGCAGTCATAAAAACTGTGCCATTTACCATAGAATTCTCTCCAGAGATAAGCCATACCTCATTATATCAAACGATCTTCCATTTAGACCTGTTCATGATCCAGGGTCCGTCCTCTCCTCCTCTCCACTTAGTGTGTGTGGTTATAGGGTTGTGAAGGCATATCTTAAGCCATTTTAAGCAGTGATTTCTCAACTAATTAGAGGCCCTCTCATCTTCTTTTTTTTTTTTTCCCCACTGAACTACCTTTGCGACTCCACACTTACCCTTGGTTATTACCCTTGGCTGCCACCGCCTAGGTTGTCAGAGCTTTTGTCCCACTGATAGGCAGGGTGCCAGCTGCAAGCTAGACAATACTGCAGGGCTATGATCCACGGTCACACACACACACACACATACACACACACACACACACACACACACACACACACACACACACACACACACACACACACACACACGTATAAGAACACTATGAGATGTACACAAAACCATGCACTCATAAATATGGACATGCCTGTGTATAGAAATGGAGAGACACTTTTGTAGACACTAATGGCGATAATGTAGCACTATTAAAGGTCAGGTCAGGTGAGATTAGACTGGCTGCCCTGCTTTGACAGGGTGACCTTTAGTAAGCTAGTCTTCACAGTGTGACCTGGCTTCTTCTCTCCTGCAGACACTCTGTGGCAATGCCTTACTTAAATAGCCAAAAAGCTTGTTCTTTATGTATGCAATCATTTGAAATTTGACCTTACAGCCAGTCCCAAGGCTCTAAAATGCTGCCGACGCTCAGAAAAGTAAGTCTCCACCCTGCTATTTATTGGAAAGCCAAAAAAAAAAGTATCTGTATGATCTGCTTCAACCCACACAAATACTTGCAATTATATGCAGGAACCTCACAAAGGGCTGCTGATCTGTAAGCTGATCTCAGTTTGTTGTGATCAGATGGAAATGGTCGAACTTGCCACGTGACGTCATTCTCTTCGGGATAATAAACGTCTTACTCTGCTATGCTTTTGCAGGTATAGTGCTGGCGTGTGTGCAAAGATGAGCGTGTTTTGTTGTTGTCAGTGGAGCAATGACTCCCAGGCAGTTTCAGACTTGATGGCTGCTCTGCGCCGAACCTGGCTGCAGAGGAGCAATTAACACATCACAACCTGAACCTTCTGTCTAGAGCTTCCTCTGGCTCTGTCTGGCTCCCTCTGTGTCCATTTCTGTCTTTCTATATCTCTATCTGGCCCTACCTTTTCACAGCTTTTCCCCAGCGCTGCCATGCCCCAAAGATACCTGAATAACCACAGCTGTTTCTCTAAGAGGTTATTAGCAAGTGTCATATCTGCTCGTAATTAAAACAGCAGACCGTGTGGTCAACCGCAACATGTAAGACCACATGTAGTAGGATGCATGTTTTACAATACCAAACATCATTTCCCTACCTGGGGATTTGACACCTCATGCCTGTACAATAAAAAGCTCCCCTAAAACCATTTATGTTTATTGCAAATTGCTTCTTCAAAAATCGTCCCAAATAACGAGAGACACATTTATGAAAAGACTTATCTGCTTGATAAGAAAGCTGTTGCATGCTTTGTATCGGTGGGGGATTATGTGAAACGAGCAAACAGCATTAACATATATCCTTTGTAGTGACATTATTATCACCGCTTTGTTCTCTTATACCCACATTTAACCTTGGCTGAAACAGCACTAAAAATAACGTATAAGCCGCACGTCCTCACCTGTGTGCTGATGTCGCCCGGTGTTAAAAATACCTGCAAATGCATTACCAGAACAGAGCAGCATGCAATACGCCTCTCCTTTAATTTACAGGTGCTCTTTTTTTTAATAAATAATAGTGTTTTTGTATCACTGCATCTCTGTTAAAGAGGAGTCAGGAAATATGCTGAAACAGTCTAACATGAGACCACTTGACTGGAGACGCTTTCTTGAATGAAGCACTATGGAGTTAAAACCAAATACAGCATCTGTTAATCTATAAAAAGAAAATTAAGAATCCACTGCTTGCTAGCACAAGTCAGTGTGATTTCACGCAACCGCCTAAAGAAAATAGGGAATAACGGAAATATTTCCTGAATGCGTGTCTCTTCTGGTTGGACGCAGCAGGAGTTCATCACCAGCTGTTGGAATGATGTGCCTAATGATGCACCAAATGTTATCACTACAGGCCTGGTTGCAGATGTATTCATTGATCAGGATTAATCCTATTAGCTTATGCTTCATGTGCACATGCATATGTGCAGAATTAAGGAGAAAATGTGTCAATGTGCTGGTGTGAGAACAGAATTTTTATGCTTTTTTTTTGTTTGTTATGTAATCTTCAGATGGGGAAATAAATCGAGTTCTTGTGTGAACCAGTTCATGGCTGGAAGTTCAGAAAGAGTTTGTAAGTAACCATGCTAACTCAGATGATAAATAATTCTCTGTGGAGAATGAGCTTGAGCAAAGAGCATATGACGTGCTTTACAAATGTTATCCATCACAATCAGGACGGGTGCTTAACTTTTGCTTTGCTAATAGCAGTGTGGGTAGATCTGAGAAATTGAAATTAATTTTTTGCATTTTTTTTTCATTTACATGAGAAACGCTAGAGCATTGATGCTGCAACCCGTCCAGAAGCATTGATTGAAGAGCCGTCCTGCCGACAGTATATCTACCTGCTGCCTCATCTGTGGGCAGCATGCATCAAGCCTGCCTCTGACATGGGGTGACTTTTTCATCTGCAGCCTTTGGAGTTGCACAGGTATAGATTAGGTCCTCTACCTCCTTTTCACTCTTCTGTCCTACTGTCTCTCCCAGCCAAAAGCAGATAATTTGTCACCAAGAGAAATTGTTCCCCTCTCTTTTGCCATCACGGCAGAGCATATTTCAATGATCTCCGAGGATCAAAGGGATTTTCAATAAAAAGGCTCCATATCATGGAGTGACCCTGACTTCACGCCGCAAGGCTCCTAATGAGTCTTCAGCAAACAGGATGGGTTTTTTTTTTCTGTTTTTTTTTTCTTGCCTGTGCCAACTGAGCTGTGACCCGACTAAAGTCTTGTGAATCAAAGACATCTTGAATCTACTCATTATTTACTTGTGACAGCAAGCAGTGAAACATGATTAAAGTGAGGCAAATGAAATAGATGTGAGAAAGGCCTAAATGAAACCAGTGAAACTGATTCTATCAAATATTTGTTTGTCTTTGCACTTCAAGACAGAAGAAGGTCATATCTGTCAATGAAACAGAAAAAAAAAAAAACAGAAAATGAAGTCATGTATTTCACTTTTGTATGTTCACTTTCAACTAACTGCAAAGCACTTATTAAGGTCTGCTTGCATTGTCTCTAACAGAAACATGAACAATAATTGTTTTCCTGCATGTCACCATGGATGATGAAAAGATGGCTTAAGTTGTGTCTGTGGCACCATCAATCATGCAGCTCACAACATGTCCAACACCTTTAATGTCTCAATAGGTCATGTTGTCTCTCACCACGCTGTCACACAGCTAAGGAACAGTCAGAAGGTCAGATCACTTAACAAGCCACTCATATTCATGGTGTTATGTTTAGGAAAACTACTGTTTCAATCAAAGGTTTGATGAGTCAGAGAAGGACACAGAGAATATGACATTACGAACCAGCCACTTTAAAATAAGGTATTTCTGGGCAAGACAATTATTTTATTTATTTATTTATTTTTTTCCTTTCTTTCTTGTCAGTGTGGACATCATGCACACGCTGTATGTACGATGGAAACCGAAATTAGTCTCTGCTTTTAACCCATCAACTAGTTTCACTAGTGAGCAGTGGGGCTGCTAGCAGGGCAGCGCCCCGGGGAGTTAAGGGCCTTGCTCAGGGGCCCCCAGTGATTTACCATTGTGGGCAGCCCTGGGCTTGAACCTGGGTCCTCCACGCCCAAGCCCACCACTGTAACCACTAGGCCACCACTCCCCAATTAGATCGTATCAAGCAAAAGATTATACGCAATTACTGCCGCTGTTCATTTAGACAGGTCCCTGATGAGCTTGATTTTTTTATTTTTTATTTTTTTGAACGTGCACTGGTTCGGTGAGCATGTGTCGCCAAAGGAATGAAGCTAACAGCGGATTTACCAAAGCTCTGCGGCCCGGGAACGCCGATGCAGACAAACACACTGGCGCAACACAATTCACCCACCAGGAAGAAGCTTTCAGAAGTTAAGGCAACATGTCCTGAAGGAGGAAATCGTACAGGCCTTTGGGGAACCTTTCAGGGAGTTAGAAACTGAATCCAACTTGTTCCCACCAATGTGGAGAGGGCTTAATTAGGGGCCGGGTATTTCATTAAGGCAGCCGTTTAAGTCAGCTTTGTTCAGTTCAACACAGACATGCCACACAGGGACACTTGAACCATCTCTTTCTCACACACGCGTGCAACCACTGCAGAGCTTGTGCACTGGATCCGAACAATATGCAGTCGGGCAAATTCATTTCACTATAATTAATAAGAACTCTCCCATCCTCCAACACTGCAGAGTGAGAACACATATTGTATCCTCCACCTGCTTTCTTTGCACTCACAGGCGCCATTTGTCATTCTGCCTTAATGTGTTTAGTTGCACCACACAAGGACAAGGGATTTTGAATGAAATCATAAAGGACACTTAGATTGCTGTTACATGCAAGAGGGGATCCCATATATCACACCAGACTATGTGTTCAATTCCAGGAAATGACTGGAGCCTTATGTTGTAATAAATGTTGGAGCTCTTCTTCTGTTTCTTTGTCTCTGCCTCATAAACACATAAAACATGGGAATATGGCAGCAGGCACAAATGTTGTCATTTCATTGGGCTACTCACGCTGATACATTTCATATCACTTTGTCTGCTTTTGTTCCCTAATGATAAACATTTCAGAGATTCACAATCCTCGGTGAATGCAGCAATGGTGCACGCCATGATGCCGCTTAATGTCAGTTTAAGCCGAGCCATTCTCACACTTTCTGCCAGCCTTCGTTCTATTCTTTCCAGTAAACTGATCTCTAAACTGTCTGTTAGCCTCTGCATGCGGGGACTGCACAAGTCATTCCATGAAGAGATTTGAAAGCTGGGAAGACAGCACAAAAGTCAAACAAGTGAGCGAGGGAGAGATAAACTCATCTCTGATCTTAAGTGACAATTTGACTAGGCATTTTGCCAGGAGAACGCCGTACTGATGAAAGAGTGCATAAATAAAGAATGCAGAGATGTCAGGCTGCCACAGAAGAGTGGAATAGACAGAAAGGGAGAGAGGGAGCGTGAGGAAAGACAGGGAGGAAGAGAGGCATTTGGACACCTCTGGCTAGATTCCCTTGCCCATTACAGAGTCTGCATCTGACTTCACATGCCATTAGAAGCAGTGTAAATCAGCAATTAGGTGCATAAATGAAAAAATACCAGCTATTACCTGGAGCACAACAGGCCAACAGACCTCACCACGGTGCGTTCCAGCACAGCGAGGACCCCCCGTCTCACAGCCGCCACCCACACAGGTGAACACACTCACACACACACATGCCCACAGCATGTTGAACGCACAACCACCAACCCAAACCAGTCAGTTGCTCAATTAGACAAGTTGTTGTCATGCAAGTAAAATACTTCTGCTTTTATTTTATTGAAAATGCTTATCAGAGAAAAAAACAACTTTTTTTTTTGTTACTTTATATAGACTTGATGAAAGATTTATGAAAAATAATTAAGATTTAGATTGGATTGACTGAAGGGCTTAACATGTTCATATTTATGGAGAAGAAAACCAAAACCAGATGGGTTCAAATAAAATAATAATAACAGAGTGGTTTAAAGAAACAAAAACGGGCCACATTACAGCACCGTCAGCACAGTTGTCCTAATTATGCAGCCACCCAAACAGACCCCACTCTAATCCATAGACACTCTGGGCTGTCAGATTCCCTGCAAAAATCAAGAAGACGCAGACCGTTCATGCACGCACACACACACACACACACACACACACACACACACACACACACACACACACACACACACACACACACACACCAAGGCAAGCAAAGACACAATTTTACAGAGTTTAAAGAAATGTACACAACTGTGATAAGATCAACCGTGAGCAGACAGCGCCCTAGATTATTCCATCTACAAGTATTGGTTCATCAGCGTGGAGGACAGGGTGCTGTGATCCAGGGAAATGGAGGAGCTACTCCATCTTGGAGCACCACCCTCCAGGGATGTGCTCACTCTAATGCAAGTTATTAGAGCAAACAGCTGCATTAGCCGTGGGGAACCTTTTGTATGAGTGTGTGCTCTCCGTGTTTGGGTGCCAGCAGTGTATAAATGTTCAGCAGTGACATAAACATTCGGCGTTGACCTCAGCAGATATTGCTCACAACAGAATATTCAGGGCTTTCTGCGACCTCTGTTTTCCTATGCATTTGTCAACGCTTTTTGAAGAGGTCCCAAGTGTACTGGATGGTCTTCCTGGTAATTAGATACCATCACAGTGTTATGTGCTGGAGCTCAGTGTCATTAGACACCTCATATAGCTTCTTCCTCCAAACTAGGTAACACGTTTTAATGGATGTGATTGCATTCTCCCTGTGCACACCAGCATCTATAATGCCAATCTTTACATACAACAAACTCACAGCTCCTCCTGATATTGCAGCAGCAGGTGTAAGCTGATATTTTAAGCTTTATATATTAGGTACTATGTGGGCAAATTAAAATGACACCAATGCATTCCTGTAGTAACACCAGGCCACTCCTTGTAGCTGTCTGACAAGGAAAAGCCCACTCAATGTCTTGTAAAACAGTACTGTTGAAGAGGGGATCAGTTTTATTGGCTCAAGATGCTGCAGAGGTGAACAGGAGAAGCAGGAAAAGAAGAAAAAAGATGCACAATGGAGGGACAACATTTTTGTTTTTTCATTTTGGAGAATGTGAAGCCAGAAGCTGAGAAATTCCAGAGCAGTTTAAATCATCCTAATTGTGGTTGTGTTTATCATGATGAGAGAGTCAAAGCCGAGGGGGAAAAAGACTCGCTGATTGTGTGTCTACAGCTTTCAGATTCACTCCTCTTAGGCAACAGACAGCTGGAAGGTGTGAAGATGTCAGAGATGTTTGGCGGGATAAGGGCAGACGGCAACCATGCTGCTGAAGGCAGCAGCTCCCTGCATAGAAATGGGTTTTTCAGGCCAAGCCTGGCAGAAGGTTTGCACTGCAGAACTTCAATGCACGGCATAAAAGAGGGAAATTGAGTACCATTTGCCAGATGGAAGAGGAGGAAATTCCTTCAGATTTTTTGCTATGAGGGCCATCTAAAATGTTTTCCCTAAAACAAAACCACCTATCCACAACGAGTTTATATTCTTGTTCCGTCTCCCTTTCTCTCCATGTACACACAGACAAAGCTGAGTAAGCACAGATGCCTAAATGGCTTTTTACCTTTGCCCAACATCCTTTTTCCCAAGCCAGATGCTGTTTGCCATCTGAGCCACCATGCAGAGGAATTGTGCACTGCTGGCTTTAGAGCAGCACATGGGAAAGATTAATGTGACAGAGCCCCCCCTCCCCTAAACGTGCCACCGAACCATCATCTTTAGCTCTGGCAGCAAGGAACCCACACAAAGGGGGTTAGTGAGATGAGCTCACTGGCTGACTGATATCCAGCCCCCCCCCCCCCCCCAACTGCTTCACAACTAAAACGGGGCTTTGTATGCTGATGGATCGCCAAAGATAAAATGTGCAAGGCATTAAATCTTGCCTCTGCCAACATTAAAGAATAATAATAACAATAATGATAGTAATGGAGAACGTTGAGAGGTTGCAGGTTATTGATGCGTCTTTTATGACATGCCACTATTGATGAGAAAGTGACACTAATGTCTGCCCTGTGGCAGCGAGAGAAGAAGCATTAGAGAAAGTGATTGCTGTTTATTTATTTACATGAGGGAGGAAAAGGTACAAACAAAAAAAAAAAAAACATACAGTAATGATTTCAAAATGCAATTTCCACCGTTTATGAGTCTTGGAAGTATATATCAACACCGCCTTTACACAATTCACTGTTATCGCTTTTTTTTCCATAAATGCCCACACAAATGGTTTAGAAGATTGGATGAGATGAAATACTTATCACTCTGGCTGAAGCAAAGGAAAAAACGTGATATTGTTTTGATTTCTCTTCAAAGGACCCGTGGCCTGATTGTAGAGTTTAGTTCGAGGGGACTTGCGTCCCAGGTGCCACCCTGTGACAGTTGGGCTCAGATGGATTTAAACCACCATTTGCACCATTGGCAGCACTTTGCTTCTATATGCTGTAGAGTGGGTAAGCCATGTGGGACGCTCAGCTGGCCATATGGAGTGGGTCAGGAGGACAGAGTTCTTTGCCCATGACTGTCTAGAGGTTTGCGGTTTCTTTGTTGTGCATGGCACAGATAGTACGCTGACAAAAACCTGAGCCCTTACTGTATAAACCAAACAGTGGAGAGCAATAGTGGAGAGCAAGAAAATATTGCAAACTTAGAGGTTAATGGGCAGTGCAGAGGAGTGCAAGTTGTCTCCTAAGACTTTTGTGTGGATACGAATGCTAAAGGTGGAAATAAAAGATTTTTTCTTTAAAATGCCTCGTTGCATTTACAGTTTTCAGTTGAATCCTTTATAAAGTGTCTGTTATCTCAACAGTGAAGTGGCTTTCCTAATAAATGTCCTTGGTGTGCAAATGATGTTTAGAAGCATGTTTCTTTTGGGTCACTGGAAAAGCATTTTCAGGTTTCTTCAGAAATGTTCTACTCAGTTCATTTCTGGAGACTGGGTCTGACCCAACCATAATTTACCCAACACAGTTTCCATGTTTTTACCTCAGTCTGAGAACCATAGCACTCTGGAAAAATACCTTTACTTGGAATGGTTTTATGCTGTTCTTGAATCAATCTTTCCCTCTAACCTGTCAAAGGAAAAAAGAATATCCCCACAGCACGACGCTGGAATCACTAGGGAAGATATTAATGATGTGATGAGCAGTCCCAGGCTCCTTATCCTCTTTCTGTCCGTTCTTCGATAACGGCCTGGGTGAGGTATTCCATACCTTTCAATGGTTGCCCATTTTGCAAGCCTTAGGAACTCTGGATAACATGTACAGGTTTAAGTTTCCCATTTGTTTTTAGATACCTGACCAACCAAGCTTTTTAGTAATGTAGTTATCTGTCTAAAGTTGTGTGGCTTCATATTTTCCCTTGACAAACTCCTGTCTGTCATCCCTGTCTTGTTCCAAGATCAGTGCTCCTGCTGGACACACGTTTTAAGATGAGGTAATACACTTGACTTTCTTGTCAGCATGCCACTTTAATATCCTCTAATACCACCACTTGACCATCAAATACATTGCTACGAAAGAAACTATCCATCCACATGGCCATTTTCCGTCTTCCCACTAGTCTCCCGAAAAGCATATAGAATCAAACAAACACAAAGTTGATCAAAGTTCATACTGTTCTCATTTACACGCCCGTTGCATTTACAACAAAGTCAATACCCAAAACTTCACACGAACAACCCCACCGAGCACTTATGTGGGCTGACTGAGCAAAGAGCCCCCAACAAGTTACAAGCTTTTTTTTTTCTTTTTTTTTTTTTATTGAATGTGTTTGCGCTTTCATCTAAGGGAGGGGGTAATGGAATGGTGTCTTCCTGGGGCGAAGGCTGAGTACAGAGACAGTAGAGAACATCGTTAAAAGCATGTGAGTGTGCTCATAAGAAAGAGGGGGCAGGCTGCTCTGGAAAGGTCAAGCTTTTATGGGGGCAACCTTTCGCTATGAATGCAAGCAATCAACATCTTTTCTTTGTCTAAGGCACACAGAATATCCAGTATATATATATATATATATATATATATATATATATATATATATATATATATATATATATAGTTGATTAATTTCTTCTTTTGCCCTTGACCACCTTTTCCCACACACACAGACATAATGGTCATAATGGTCATAATGGTCATTATGGGCGAGGGTGACAACAACACCATATGGAAATAACAGTGCCCTGTAGTGGCTTGTTGATCGATGTTTAATATTCAGCGCTGGGTTGTACCGGGCAGTCGGTCATGGCTGTTTAGCAGCTCAGTGCTTCTGGACAGATGTGCTTTAATGACAAAGAGGTGACACGGATTGGCAAAAAAGAGAAAAAAAAAAAAACATGAAGACTAGACACTTGAAATTAATGACGGTCTGTGGTAAGTCTGCCCTGGTCTTGGGCCGTCTGAAAGGAGAAGATGTATGTTCGGTGATTAAAAGGTTTGTTCTAATTAGCAGAAGTGACTGTGTCTGGATGGAGAGCCAATAATCGAGTTTGGGAAGATGAGAAGGAGAACGGGGGCACAGTGACCCCTGAGGGGGAGAGAGATGAGCAAACAGGGAGATGAGGGGAAAGCAATACAGACTTGGTTTACTGATTGTGACAATGAATGGCCTTGCAGCTAAGACCTTGAGTGACTCTCCGATGTCTAAACATGCAGAACAACATGAAGCTGTTTATTGAAGGAGTGAACGCGAGATCTGCTGGAATGGAAAGCTGTTTTTAATTCAAGTTTTCACCTCTCTAAGCACAATAACAGCTCTGCACACCTTTCAATGCATCTGTATGTGTCTTCTCTTAAAAGAAACTAATAGAAAATATGCTTCACTGGCATTTTATTCTCTCACATTCATGATGAGTGGAGGCTTCCTCAAGGAAAAGTAAAAAGAAGGGTGAAATTCACTGAAATATGGATTGAGATATCACAATTAAGAGCCGTTTAGCAGTCGTTTAGCAGTTCGAATTCCCCACTAACTGATATGAGCCCTGAAAACTTCGTCAGCTATGGCTTGGACTTTAAAATGGTCTTTCCACAGCAAACAAAGGAAAAAAAAAACAATAGGTTTATGATTATTAGTCTGTTTGTAAATATGGGGAAGTGACTATTTAAGAAAATACGGTATGAATAAATGAAAATTATGAGTGTGGAGGAAAAAGTAAGGAGAAAAAAAAAGCTTTTAAATAGAGTATTTTTCTGTTAAACATCTCATATTGATAAGACCAGTATGTGAGGACTAAAAGGGACTAACTAGATATCATCCTCTGCCCGTTCACATGTGGCAAATGTCGACTGAATCAGCTTGTTAAGGTGACAAATAAATCATTAAATCCGGAAACTTGCATTCAGGTTTGCAAGTAAACAGACTTTAAGTGTATTATGGTTCCCCGGCGGGCTAAGTTTGCCACTTGTTGCAGAGCCGAGGCGAGGTGACTCATTGTAAAAAGCAGCTCTTGAAAGCATTCGTTTTGCATCTGTGCACAAATCAGCACAAGCTAAAGACTGCTCGGAGGAACTCTCAGATATTCACAGTTCCACCGCCTAGCCTCAACTTCTCAGCTCGGAGATAAATGAATCTCAGTGAACCTGCCATCTGTAACAGAATTCACCAATCGCTGCTGAAATTAACTAAGTATTTTAAATATCTAACATTTCCCGCTGAAAGACCATTTCATGGTTCTGTTGATACATGATTTCTTTCTTGCGCCATTTCATAGTAATCTACCTATCATCTGTTTTCTCTTAGCTATGAAGGAATCCTGTACATTCGTCTCAGGTGATATGTTTCGAATTATTTTTCTTATTTGTACGTAGGCCTAATTTCACACATGCCTCATAATTTACAATTAGGCATTATACGGCGTAATTGGCCATCTGTCTCTGCCATCTTGTGGTTCTGGATTGGGGCCATGTTTGTCTCCTGCTGCTCGAGCCTGTAACACTTGGACGCTTGGCTTTCCGCTGACCGTGACCCTTTGGATTATTTTAGCCTAACAAGGAGCAATTAAGCACATCGAATTCATTCTGCTTTTAAGAATTCTGCAGACACGCTACATGACACAAACATGATGGACCCACATGACGATTGTAACATTTTGTTTGCGGTAAGACCGAACTAGAAAGAGCACGAGAGAGAGAAACCGGCTACTGTATTTACAGTTGCCTTCCTGGCCAGTGTAAGCACTGTTTTAATGAATCCAGCAGCTCCAGATAACTAAAAGCAATGCTCTAATTAAAACTATATCGCTAAAGTACGAGAGCCCCTGCTTTTTTTCCACAGTGTAAATACTATCCCAGACGAACTGTCAGTGATAAGAAAATATCTAACATGAAGCATCCCAAGACAAGACAAGAAATCACAACAAATTAAAAGAACACTATATCACATTTCTTCTCCGTTATACCCCCAACAGTGATCTCAAATCCCTTGGCAGGTACTATAACTGCCCTGTTCTCCCTGTCAGTCCCAGTTAACTCTCTCCATAGCTTTTCTCACTTTTAGCTCCACCTGTGCCCCGTTGTCTGCTTGATGTGATGACAGCCACCAACTATCTAATGACAGGCAAGAAAATCTTCAGTGACACTTGCTTTCATTCCTTCATCCCCATCACTCATCCCGGCCACTGGAACAAGAGTTTCAACTTAGCACGTTGTCTCTGTGCAGTAATTACTTACCACTGACAGGAGAGAATTATATCTACTCATGTGCATTTCTCAGAGACGCTATGGTTGATGCAGGCACTAAGACAAGCTTGCAAGATATCGTGCAATAAGTAAATGGCCTCATGGATGCAGCATTGATCTAAACAGCCTTTGCTTGCAGGTTCGTTTGGCTTTAAGCAACATCCTGCAGTTTGAATGTGCAGAGCTGAGTTTTGTTTTTATGTTTTTTTTTAACACAAGGAGTTAAAAAATACTTTCTCAAGTTGTTTATTTTAACTAAAAAAAACTTTAAAAAAAAACACATGCCATAATTGCATATTTTCAATAAATCCTATAAAAGATACTATGGTCACATTTTGTTCTTGGGTAGTTTATTAGACTTTATGAATGAAATCACATCGTGCAGCGATGCAGCCAAACAGGAGCACAGACTTTTTAATTTTTTTTTCTGAACAGCGGTTTACTGCCCTGCCATCCTCTCCGACAGTTTCTTTCATTAACACTTCACTTTTCACACAGTCACAGAGAGACCAGAAAAGCTCACGGAGCATGTAGATAACACGCATGTCAACAATGTTGCAAACCACTAATCACGTTTTTGTGCTTCCAGTGTCACATAATAGTAACTGTAGAGCTGCTTATATAATCCATGCGGCTGCTGCCCATCAAAATCCAGCAGAACACCCTGCAGGGATGCTTCACCGTGATGGAGTAGTGTTGCAGGATGGGTCCTCTTAAATTGGCTTCAGCGCGTCTTTACATGTTTCCTTTGTTCTTTGTATCTGGGTTTTTTAATTTATTTATTTATTTATTTTTGATGAGGAAAAATGGAAAGAGAAGTGAACATAGAGTCAAACGTGAACTTTTTCAGGCTCGCCGAGCCACAAAAACTCAAGCGTTGTTATCGTATTATTCACATGACATGAGTTATTGATTCTGAATTTCCATATCTGATGTCCTTCTCCCTTTTCGGGGATTGGAATCACACTAAGACAGCGGCAAGAATAAAAGAGAACAGACTATCTCAGGAAAACAAAAACCATTTGAAACTTTCCCTTCAACACTTGCTTTTGGTTTTAATCTTTGAGACAGTTCTGGACTTTGAATGCAAAAGAGTAAACAGAGGTCCAGATGAGCATATCATGCTGCACTTGCCTGCAGACATCTTACCGATTTGCTTAACTTTTCTAGGTTAGACCTAATCAATTCCTGTTGACGATCAATTCTGGCTGAGAAACTTGAGAGAAAAGTGAATCAAAGCAAACAGTTCTGCACTGAGAGTTGCATGCGGGTGAGAGTTCTTGTGAAATATTTACTTTTTTTTTCTCCACTAGTTTCATATTTCATCTGGAGTCTTGAGTATTACTGTGGTCACTTTATCTTGTGGAAGCAAATGTAAAGTAGCAGGACCGCCAGATTCTTACTTTTTACTCGATCTTTATTAAACAACACAGGGCAGTGGGATTGGGCCCAGGGGAAACAAAAATGTCTTGCTGCTCAGTTTCAGATTGAGAGCGGGGCATAGTTTGGTGGTATTAATAAGACCACTGGGCCAACAGAGCAGCCAGGATTTGACTTTTAAGCTTATCGGTGCACATTGAGCTTTTGAAATGCAAATAACATGGCGTTGGCTCCACATTGTATTTGCGTTTCTGTGTGTAGAATTTTTTTTATTCAGCGTGCATACATGCTGACTACACAATAAAAGAGTTGCCCTCAGTGTTGTGTTGCATTACCAAACACATCTGTCCAGATATGCAGACCTATCTGGGACTGTTATATAAAATACCCTGCTACTGAGGTGGGAGTTGGCTGGTTGCTGTATCACTACGACAAAACATGACAGATGTGTTTAGGCAGTGGAGTGCCGGACCTGCCACACAGCATTAGACTCACACAGTCAGAGAGGAGAGCGTATTCCCACACAGGGAGACCAATCATGTACATAATAATGGTTTGTCCACAGCAAGGGTCGGATGTCTCAGCTGGCCCGAGAGACAACTGCAGAGCGGGGCTGCTGTAACTCAGATCTTCTTGGATATTAGGGACTCACTCCTGGCTTTATTAATGTGGAGGATTACGAGGAACGCTTTGGTTTAATGCGCTCGCAACTCTCAAGGAATTTCAATAGCTGAAGTCAGATGACTTACCACAAATTACTGACATGAGCCAACATAAAATGATCAAGGACAATCTCATTATTCTTCCATCATTTACTGAGACTTTTCACAAAATCCGGATTAATCATTAATTCATCACAAGAAGGGCCATACGCACAAGGTTTGGGGAACCGACGGATCTTGACAGGTGTCCTAGTGCAGCTTTTCATGTTCATTTCTCATGTGCAGCTCTGCCTGTGTGGAAACCAATCAGGGAACTTCAAGGCAGTCTATTGTCGATAAAAATCTAAGCTGATGACAGATCCCTTTTGAAAAATTCAATGAGTTTGAATTATGGAAAGGGGTAATGGGAGTCGTGGAGGACTTTTCTTCTCTTTAGAGTGTCATGGTCAAATGTGTAATGTAATATTCTCCCTACTCCATGAAGGAAGTGGCTCGGACACGTAATGAAGACGGCCTTTTGTTCCCATTAGCAGCCCACCTGTGTTCGGTTTTACTGTACTGAATGATAGCATTTACACAAAGAACGTCTGGTGATAAATTTTACTCTGTATAACCACCCCCACCAAAAAAAAAAAAAAATAAAGAGAGAAATGAAAAAAGGCATGACTTTCAAAGGGACCTTGGGAAAAATGGGTCTTTGATTACCGTAAAATTAACTGCCAGTTCTAATACATAATAAAAGCATGTACATACAACCTTTGCTCTGGACCATGAAGACTTATATACAACATAATTACCTCGGACATAATTGCTCTATAAGAATTAATTCAGGTCAAATACTAAAAATAATTAAGCCAATTTATTGAAGAGAAATCTGCTTGTTTTAGTTTACACATTGGCTGTTTTCTTTACATATTGGGCTAAAATCTATCTAAATAAGTGTGGTCCGTGTCAATGTGTCAAGTTAAAAAGAAAAATTCCAGTCCCGAACTATTATTCATTAAAAAATGATTAACAAAATACAGCAGTGCAGTGTTTAAAATCAACTCAGTGTTTACCATCAAAAACTCAGAAATGAACAGGAGTTAGTTTCACTCCAACGTGAAGGATTTTACATGCATTTTTTGCAAACATAGTTTTTCCTCTTTTTTTCCGTGTGGGGTTTCATGCCCTCCCTCGACAGAGGTGAGTTAACCAGCTGAGATGAAACATGGTCTGTGAGAGGCCGGCTTGGCCAGTTGGAGGTCTTTTCTAGCAAGTATTACACCACTCAGTGGTGTTGTTTTGGTGCCCAGGCTATACTCTAGGAGCCTACTTCAGCACCGGTCTCATCTCTGAAGGATAGTGGACGCATCAGGCCTGGGGGAGTGTGTGAGAAGTGCAGCGGCTGTCAACACGACTGTGGTCACAGCAGAGGTCAGCACCACTCCAAGCCTCTGGCTAAAATATGGGTGCTTTCTTTTAATACCGTCTACCGAGGTCTGTTTCACTCTCACTTGCGCACACACAAATGTGTGCATCTTATCCGATGCTTTTATGCAAACTTAAGCAATCGTTTACACAAAATGAACTGCTTTTATCCGATTCATGTAGGCAAATGCATTACACAGTGAGGTAGACTCTGCAGTCTCATAAACATCTGATAACCTGACACTAATAGAGCTAATAAATTAACTACTCATTAATGAAGCACTGAAGCCCCACAAAAATCATTTCTATTATTTACTCCCCCCATCACTCAAAGTATCCATCTATAGTGAATCCAAAAGACGCTATCATAAACAAAAGCAGCATCATTATGAGTGGCCACATTAGCAGTTTAAGTGCCTGCAAATATGACACAGTGTGACACAAGCCCACTCACTGTTCTCGTCCTGAGTCTCTTGGCTGTCGCCATGGCAATTGAGTTTCCTGATGAAAGTTGTCCACCAATGAGATGCAGACGCCACTCTAATCGGTCAGGCAGCCCGCTCCTGCTTACAGCGCTACATCAACCCTCTAATTTGACAGTAGTTGTCTTAAAAATGTGTGCGTTCCCCGAACACACGTTACAGAAACGAGAGATCCTAACGAGAGTGCACATGTTCAGCTCCAGACTCAGAGTGGTTCTGACTTTATTCCTTAAGCTAGGACTGAAGTCAACACTTGATGTTGCTGTGCGGGTGAGACATTTCCCAGGCAAGGGCATATTCGCACACCTTTCACAGGCCTCTCCGCTCTTGGGTAGAATCTAAAAATAATCTGAGGATGTTGCAGTGATGTGGTCTCACAGTAAAACCTCTCCTGAGCCTCAGTCTTTTACTGCTCCCTAATTGGCTACAGGACCTTCTCACCTGCTTTATTGGTTGTTTTGATAGAGGAAGAGCCCAGACACCATCGGTAGCCTTGAAAGGCTTTCACTTTCTATTACTGAGTCACACTTTATTTTCAAGCCGTGCATTAAAAAGCTCAGGAAATTGAAATTTACCCAGGTAGTCAGGCACATGCTTTGATCTTATTGTCAGTATGCGTAAGCAACTATTTTTGCAGCATAATGTGGACATTCTTGCGTGTTTCATTTTTTTTAAGATTTTATGGTTATTATTCTTATTTTAATTTGATCTCAAGAAGCTGTCAATAGTATAACCTCCAGTGCATTTCCTTGTCCATGGCACTACCACAACCACACGTTTTGCAGGTCCACCATAAATGAACACGATCAAGCTCTTAAAGGGACTTAAAGGAAAAAAAAAAAGAAAGCTTTTGTTCTGTGTTGGGGTAACTGAAGTGACTACCAGCTCAAACATCTTGAGATGACACAACTTTTGTTACTCATTTTTGGACCCTCTAAATCTGAATATGTGTCATTTATTGAGCGGTTCAAATTTGGGTGGACCTGTGACATCACCGACTCAAATCAGAGTACGATTGTCCCGTGTCCCTATATCTATCGCCACTCAGTTTCGCTGTATGGGTTTCAGTAGAGTTGATAAACTGACTCCACCCCCTTAAACTGACTGCAATGAACAGAGTTGTAAAGCCACGGTTAAAAAAACAGCTTTGGTATTTTTGACCAAAAGATATCACAGCAAATTCATTAAGACTACAGGAAATTGTGGAAAGAAAATGTTAAATATGTTGACTTAAAATCTTAACAACAGCGGAGCATGAATTGAATATCTCCTGTACAATGCAATGTCCAGGGTCCGCTCCTTTTTCTGTAAAGTTTGATTAGATGTTCCAGGGCAAGCTTTCAGTATGCTTGTAAAAGGATCAGCATATAGGATTTGACTTAATTGAAATGTTTGATTTCAGAGGACACGGATGCTGTTTTATCGCCTTCTATTCTCAGTCTTAATTTGATTTAAGAGAGAAATTAAGGGAAATCTTTGACTTGTGGTGCTCACATCCCAGTCAGAGCCAGAGCTGCCAGATGTACAATCATTTTATTGTAATATTTGAAAGATAATTTCAACCTCTGTCCAATGTTCAATCATCAGTTGAAAGTGTACGATCGTTTCACAATTCCTCTCAAAAAAACGAGTATTTTCTTAAAACTGCGTTATTCATTTTTACTCTGATTTAGAATCAGATTCAGCCGATTAATTTTTTTTGTAAATGATCTGGTGTGTTAAGTCACTTTTTATTTATTTTATCCTCACTTCCTATATCACACAGACGGGCCTCCTCAGTTCCACGCTGTCAGAAAACTCATTTCTTATTCACGGTTGCATATGATCATTTTAAGGGAAATACAATAGTTTCAGCCTCTCTCTGGCAACACTGGTCAGAGCAGTGTTTTCCACCAGATGGCTCTGACTAGACCCCGGGAAGTGAATGGTATTGATACACTTTCACCCCAGCATGTGCAGAGGTTCATATAGGGATAATAGAGAAACTTGCCACAGGGTGTGACTTTGCAACCTCTGGCATTTTTGGCTTGTGAGCAATATGGCCCGGAGGTGCAGGAGAATTAAAAACAAGCCCTGTCAATTTTCATTATGAGGTATCAGGTGCTGTGCCAGGTCCAGCCGTCATGCTTGACTGCTCTCCACAGCCCTCTCGCAGCCCTCAGAGCCTTTTAACCCTAATTGACAGTCTTAAGTTCACTACCCAGGCATTGCCAAGGAGCCACACAAGAAGTGAAAGGTGTGGGCGCTATGTAGATAGTATGAAGCAAATGTATTTTCTTTACCCTCTCATGGCAGATGTGTTCCGATCCCTTTGCAGTAAGTCCACAATAAACTTAAACACAACACTAATGCTCTCTTCATGCAAAGAGCCACCCCTTGTCACTATGTCTTGCACCATAGAATGAAAATACCTTTTTACACACTGACTCTTAAGCTGCGGAGCCATCTCCACTCTCTGCCCTGCTGTTAAATGCTGAAACTAAGCGGGCCGTGCTAATCTGTGGGAAGAGGCGACTAAAGCTACCACTAATCCATTCTGGAATTACGGGGGAGAACAAATTAAGAAACTTCAACTCATTAGCTGAGCTTTAATTCACCACCCCTCCTGGGGTAATCCCTAAACTCAGCTACTCCAGTTAATTATACTCAGGCCCTGGATGAGAGGCCCTTTATTGTGCTTCTGTTGTTGTGTTTGTTCATTTTCGCAAACCGTGTGCCAGTTTCCCTCTGTGGTTTTGACTCAGAAAGGCAGGCTAAGAAACATTGGTATCACAGAGATCTTCTGCACTGATAATCACCAAATGCTAAATATTCTTTGCTGGTGTACTTTGACAGTTTATTTATGCAGAGGTTCAAGCTGCAAGGAAAATGAAGGGAAGCATGGGTGTTTGTGTGAGCAGAGAAGCTCTTTTCTGTTTGCCGTATGAGCCGTGAAAGTAAACTACATGATAAAATAAACACCTTCGATCAAAAATGGGCCTCAACTTTGTTCTTTATGCTGGTTTAAAGGTCTTTTAGGGGGGCTTTGTGCATTTGGGAAATGATTATTCATACTTGGAGGAGATAAGGCAAAGTTAAAGAAATCAAAAGAAAGAAGAAAAATTCTCACCTGAACTTCAGCTACAAACTAAATGATTTAACACTTCCGTTTTCCTTTTTTTTTTTTTTTCTTTTTAATTTAATTTAATTTTTTTGCACTTTGGCATTTTCCCTCTAGTCAGAGTACTGAAATACACAACAATGTGCCGGTCCTCTTCAGGCTTCAACCAAATAAGTGGAACATTTCATTTGGCCATGTTTGTTTTTAAGATTAGTGCTACTACTAAATGTAGAAACATTTGGATATGGATAAGTAGGCTTTAAATGTGCAATATGCCCCCTGTACATGCTGGCTACTGATGTACTGTAACTAAAAAAAAAAGAAAAAAAAAAAAAAAAATCAATGTGTCCTTTTAAAAAAAAGCCATGTAGCTCTGGAGTCCGAGACCGAGTGCTGAACTTGTTTTCATTCCACAGCCGCGCAATTTTAATCTGTCTTTTAGACACCAGATACTTTGAAAACTGACAGTGGTTGCTGTGGGCACCGGCACCTTTGAGAGAGGATTTCAATGGCTTTCTGAGCTGTGCAGATGGATTCACATTTGAACTTTATCATTACATGGGTGATAAGTCACCCATAAGAGAGGCTTTTGTAATTTCAAATATGGATAAGAGGCAGTAGAGGATCAAGCACTAGCGATAGATGGGTAGATGGATGGTAGGATGGATGTGCAAGCCTGTGCTTTAAAACCACTTCATGTGCCTCACTTATCCTGCCATAGACACGTGATGATTGTTGTAATCAGGCGAAGCCCCTCCGGATGCCTAATATGGACTCTGTGTACTACCTGCTTCCAATTTGCTTTTGTTTATGCTTCATTCTCACAAGTGGCTTTGCCATTTGCAATCACCGCCTCAGTGATTAACCTCCTGTATTGTTGTCCGACAGATAGGACAGATGTTTTCTGTGGCCCTCCCTTCCTTCTACACCCTGTTGTGGGCACATTGATTGGTGGGCCACGGGAGGTTAGTGTGGGGGCCATAGATATCTCATAAGGCTAATGAGGCACGGTGTGACAGCTTTGGTGATTAGTCGGCGAGACCATGCTTGTGGTATTTTCAAAGCAGTACATTCCAGGGCCAGTCCCTTCAGCACTGGCGGGTTCTTAAAAATGGAGATCATCATCATTTATGATGATCTCCCTAACACACTTTATCCAGAACAACACTTACATTTTGTATTTGGAGAAAAGAAAAAGCTCAAGAATTGAGCTTGTGTGTGTGTAGCCATACAAAAGGAAATACAATTTGTCTAATTCAATTGGAAACTGCCCTTTTAAGCATCTACAGGCACAAAGTCATAACAAAAGAGCTTGAAGGAAACAGAATAGAAATCCTTGATGCTTTTTACTTTTCTTAATTGGTTTTCCCCTCACATGAAAAAAATAAGCTTTTGCTCTGTTTGGCTTATCATTGTCCAAAACTGATGGGAGATTTCAGAGTATACTAAATGTTTTTAGATACACAATACATGGCATTTCACCTTGATGTATTGTCAAAACACTTGAACCTTCAACATCATGCTCAGGCATGCTCACTCCTCATCACTGCTTGCCTGAAGGTTCAATCTGATGGCAAATCAGATCTGGTCTGATGCAGCGCAGGACCACATCCACCCTCCTGCCTATAGCTAGAGTGGGGAAAAAAAATAATCTTTCGTTAATACCTGAACCTAATTAGCTCTGAAATCTGAGGTTGATTAAACAAAAGGAGGTTAAATTAAGTGACTGGGATTTAAGTGGCGACATATCGGATTAAAAAACGCCCCCCGTCTTCCGTGAATCGCTCATCCTCGCTATCCACAAAAATCCTCTTCTCTTCTCATCCTATTTTATTTTTAGACATTTGTGCAATACTAAAAACAGCAATTTTGTAGTTTGCCACCAAAAATATGTTTGATGCCATTCTGGTAAAACTATACATATATATATACATATATATATATATATATATATATATATATATATATATATATATATATATATATATATATATATAGTGCCTGCAAACAGGTATAGCTGTGGCAGTTGATTCTTTTCATAAACAACAGGAAGTGGAAATGGCGATGCTCTGCAGATTTTCATGATGAACCTAATATATCTGTTTAGTAAGCAGCTTCCCCTAAAGTACACATCTCCATGACCACATGCCCCTGCACCCCCACAAGTCTCCATATCACACTCCCTTCCTGCTAGATAAGCTCCCCTCAGAGTAAAATTAATGTGGGAGGGAGAGACCACAGGGGTGGCGTTACGCCGCGACTTTATGGTAGACCTCTCAAAACAGGAAATATTGAAAAAGCTGTCTAGCGCTCTGAAAGTTATTTACAAAGACACCATGCTAGGATGTATTCATATATTTTATTTCTTTTCCAGATGCACCCTCTTTAATTGTTATGGATTAAAATGTGATTTTTCTTTGCTTATTTAGACTCATGGCTCAACAAAGATGGGAATAAAAATGCATGCAGGGGACTGATGATTCCTCTTGAGTCGAATAAGGTTCACATTTTTGTTTATTCATGTTGAGAGTGCCCTTTCACAGTCATCACATTTATAATTGCAAAGAACAAAACACAAACTCTCCTCACACCTACTCACACAGTCTCCTCGTCGTTCCGTGTTTTGCTGGCGCTCCAACAATCTCCAACCGTGTAGAGCCTGATGGAGTGTTTTCAGCACAAGAACACTTGTGATAGACACATGTTATAAATGATGTAACTTTGAAAAAGTAATACAAGCTGGAAAACAACTAGATGGTTTAAATAGCATCATAAGCATTTTACCAGTGCAGACACAGCCCTCAGCGTGCGCTTTTACCAAGGCCACCAAAAAAGCCTGGAACATTTTGTTTGAAAGCACTGCTACTCCACAAATCATCTTTCATGGATGGGGAGAGGAAGCAAATTGTTCATTCATTCCATTTTATGGGAGAGTGGTGACATGGTGGTAGTCCAGGCATCGCTGGTATTTGAAAACCCAGTCCTTTTACTACCACCTGTTTTTGTTGCACAGGCTTGTCTCCACTTACGCTTTTAGGGATGGTTACGTTCAGTCCAGCTCGCTAATGATGTTCACAAGGCTTACATGGGCATGTCCCAGCTCTCAATCAAAGACTTTACCAGCAACGTTTCTTACCAACTATAACCCAACGCTTGAAACAAACCTTATGAGAGTTTAAAAAACTATGTTATGTTGGTTTCAGAGACCGCGTATCTCCTGCAAATGGTCCCTCATTCAGTTTCATCTCGCCTTACAGGTTTCTTCCCCATCTTGGATTGACCTTCAACATGCTGCAGGTGGATTATGCACTTATGCCATAACTGAGATGCCAGTCTGCGCCAACTGAACAGGCTGCTATGAAGGCCAAACAAACAGCTGGATACACCCCTATAGCAAGTTATTCAATTCCCGTGTGCATAAAGTCCTCATTTCAACCAGCTTTTTCCACCCTCGCAGGGCCCATCATCCTCCTGTGTGAGTGTAGCACATTGCATTGACATTAATGAGACTCTGTCGATGCCACATTTGGACTGGTAGTTTGCCTACGACAAGAATGAACCCCTCCCACCCACACACCCACACACACACACACATACACTCTCATGATGAAAGGAATGGCCTGAGGAGGGTCATTTGTATCCACTGGCCCCCTGTTCTGTTCCTTGTCTTGGTTGTCCAGCCTGTAGGCCATTTAGTCATATGGAACCAGGTGTCAAAAGGAGTAATGGCACAGATAGATGTCAAAGGATGTGCTAGCTGTAGGGAAGCGTCCTTGCTCTCTTCCACTGATTTAAAAGACACTGCAGGGAAGCTGAGTGTTGAGGTTTTTTTGTGGTGGGGTTTGCTGAGGTGTCAGATGTGGCAACATGCAAACCTTTTTTTTTTTTCCCCTCCTCTCACTGAGCCTGTTGCTTTACTGTCCAGGCAGATTATATACAAAGAGTGCGCTCCATTCGGACAATTTGCGGATGTTCCTTTCCTGACGGAGTGAGACTTGGCCACGTGATTGGAAGAATGGATGGGAAAAAAAGCAGTTGGGTAATTATTAGAAAAAATATTCTACAGCATTGAGAAATGTTCATGCTACTGAGCACTGCTTACTGATGTTTAGACCAAAGCCTTGAGAAGAGATTATGATAGTAATCATCAGCATGTGGTTCCTCCAGGAATCAGCTATGAGAATGAATGGATTACAAGAAAGTAATTCCAAGCTCAATATCAGAAGCTATCCTGAAGCCGAGAAAACAGATTCTGATCTCACACTGCTGCTGTGTCCTCTGGCTCTCTGCAGCCATCTAAGTACCACCGAGACCTTCTAGAGCATAAACTACCTTCACTTTATAGCACCATCAAGGTCACAAGTTCACTTGAAATTTTACACCTCCATTTCTACATCCATTCCTCATTTCTTCTTTCTTTTTTTATGTTAAGAACACCAGCCACTGCAGCCACGAATGCGCCATAAATAAATGTAACTATAGATATTTAAAAAGACAGACACATTAAGGTGAACAAGATTTTATGTCCCAGAACTATTTTGGAAATTCCACCCGCAGTAATGACATCGGACCACATCTGTCCTCTGCCCTTGGCAAGACCCCATCTTCCCAGAGAGAAGGTAACAGGCTGCTAATCAGCTCCCTCTGACATCTTCATCTCAAGGAGCCACACGGAAACACAGATCGCTGCTCAGTCACACACAGACAGACGTACACACACATGCATGCCTGGAGAAACTCAGGACCATCAAACATGAACAGATGAAAAGGATTAGAGTCTAACAGGCCCGCAGACAACAGGACAGAGGAAGGACATGCTATGTGTCTCTGCCTAAGTGAGCTAAAGCACTATCTGTCCATCACTGAGCACTACGTCCGGTCTGTGTCCCGTACCTTGCAAACATAGACCTGCACAACACAAAGTCCCGATTTCCTACGTAACAGAAAGTTTTTTCTCATTCCCCTGCCTCGGTCACTCCTTTGTGATCAACAAATGTGCAACATCAAATTGCATATTGACTTGAACAAAGGTTATTTACAACATCATTGCCTTTTTCTCCTTAGGCGTCCGCATGCAGCCGTGCATGTGACAGGTTAATGCTTTAGCCAATTTTTTTTTTTTTTCCCAACAAAAACATTCTGTACTGCATGTTGAATTTCATTAGTTCCTATTTAGCATATGGACAGTGTTGCTGCAGTCAGTGGCAGGGCAGTAAGAGCACGGATTTCTGCATCAGTACGTGCAACACGGTGCATTTCAGGTTCAAACACTAAGATGATGCCGTTATTCAACATGACTGTAATCAGTTAAATACTCAAAAGTGATGAACATACACATTTTTTTTGAACATGTTTAATTTTTCTTGGAACTTCGGTAGAATGTTTTGCAGTTCACCCCAAGAACGGGAAACATTCCTGACTGACACTATTAGTCTCGGCCCCTCGCCGCGATCACAGGAGGTTTACATAGTATTACATCGCCTCGTGTCCTGATGAACCCGACTTCGCTCGGCATGCATTTGATACAGCCGTTGCAAATTATCATAAATTCACTTACTTTTCTATCAAAGTGAGAACAGCGGAGACAAGACATCAGGACACACACTGATTTTCCTTCTCATCATGTATAAATGAGAACATATTTTTTTATGCTGTCTAGGGCAAAATAACTTTTGAACCAGTGTTCAAAAAGAGCAAGCA